>JAGDQP010058218.1:0-12596 GCA_022664845.1 Lepisma saccharinum
CGTTAAGATATCATAGGCAATATATTATTGATGCGCAGTTGTCATATAAAAACAATCATTCATTGCTGAAGAAAGACCTTACACTATATCCCTCCTTTCATAAAATTTCTTTTAGAGATTTTTTTTTCACGGTCGCTTCTACGCGCGTTCAAGGAGGAAAGTTGGAACACGTTTTCTTTTGTACACATTCCGCGGGAGTAGTTGAGAGAAAAGAAGAAGAAGAAAGTAGAAGGTAGTGTTGCCAGTGCGTTTTAAGCATGTGGTAGGAAGTCTCTAAGCAACTGGATTCTGAAAGGCCTGGCAATTCTACGGCAGAAAAAAAAAACAGCTCAGTGTGTTATCAATGTATGGGTATATAAATGACTCGCATTGTCTAAACCTCGAACGCATTTCTTTCAGTACGTGACAGCAGAAAATGAGTCCGTGGTTGCATAAAAGCACCCATCTTTGTTTCATTGGTTTACAGAACGCTTTGTTTGTGCTTCTCTCAGTACGCGCATAAAAGCGCACGTGCATAAAACGGATCTTATAGACACACTATTTTATTCCGTAAGTGATTAGTGAATTTGATTAGGGCCTAGTATAAAAAAGAGCATTTATTTGAAAAACATTGTTGGTAAATAATTGTACAATGCAATCTTTTATTTATTTTAACAATGCTGCATGGTAAAAGTCATAGAAATAGCCTGTCTTATAAATGTTGAAGAGGATACGTTAAGATAAGTATTTTGTATAAAATAGTCACTAATTTTTTAAACATTTTATTATCAAGACATAGATAAAATTTACTAACAAATTAGATAAATTTGTTTCTAAATACGCTAAATGTAAAGGAAAAGGTGGTATCTTGAGCTCCTGTGGGTAAATAAAGCCCAGTGATTCCGCCAGACCACCTATGGGGGTGTCACTCCCAATCGTTGATAACACTCCTAAACTTTTAAACTATTTCTACAGCCAAAAACGATAGAAACCGTGCAAAACTCCACTTACACCCTCCCAATCTTGACTTTACACCCTATCCAAACCGAAAATTCTCGCGGAATCCCTGACAGGCCCCTGTAGTTTATAAAAAAATATATATTTGTAATTTTCTAGCAGTAACAGTTGTCATTACTACATTAGTTATTAATTTTCATGTTATGGCGGACTGGTGTGATTATAGCAGTCATTGTATAAACTCCTGTGTTTTAGTCGTTGTGAAAAGTTTTCTTTTCATTTATTTTTTTAGCGTTTTGTTACACAATATAGTTTTATATATGTAAGCGTTACGATTAGGGTTTCGTGTCGATATACGTGTAAAGAATATTTTCGTTTGTCCGTTTAAGAAATAGGCGGTAAGGTGTTTAGGCTATGTACTGTTGATTTTTAATACGGCCAGGGTTGCCACGCTTGCTGGTAATGTGAGCCCCCTTCTTAAAGAGAGATCTATCGCAAACAGGGGATTAAAACTGACAGAAATCTCTAAAAAGAAACCTAAATTGTCGTGTAAGAGAAAAGTTGTACTTTATTGTGAAGAAATCCGCTGATGACCTAAGTGACTCGCCTTGTAATCAGGGTATCCCAGGTTCGGTTTCCATAGGGAAAACAAGTGGTTCGGAACGCACGTTATACTGCAGATCCCGTCCTTAGAAGCTTACCAGCTCGTTTAGGACGTTAATAACAATTCACTCACTCTTAAACGTAAGTGACTCAATTTTATTCTGGAGAATCTGGTTTAACACCTTTTTTCGTGGTTGAAAAACCGGATGAAGGTGACGGAGTGCTTTTGTTTTGTGATAAGCCATTTTCTGAAGAGTCAAGTCTAATTTTTAATTGAATTTTATATTCTAAGATGACGTAGTACAGAATTATACTACGTGGGTCATATTACCCACACCCTTCAGTTATTTACAAAGTGTTGACTTTCGGTAAAGTAATCGTTAAAAATACAGTGACATATAGTAAAAACATATCAGGGTATGCTTTTGTGAAATTTTACGTTGCAAATACTATTTGTGTGTGAATTACGCTAGAAAAAGGAAACGGGAGCTCAAGATGCCATTCATTTCTCTAATTCATTTAGCAAAATCTAAAAATCATATAGAATCATATTAACAATTTCTCATATTCTTTGTAATTCTTTTTTTTTTAATCTCCCGATGTATATTAAATGAAGTGCACATCTTGTATAGGGCTCTAGAAAAGAGGACAAATGCCTGAATGTATTGTGATTATTAACGACTTCGACACAGGCGGTTAACATAAGATGAATAACTTAATTTTGATTTTTCAGCTTATTAAATATAACCTTTAGGCAATTCTGGCTTAGATCAATTAGTTTTAATAACACAGGCCTCCAAAATTCAGCGAGTTGACAATTGTCTTGAATGTTTCAATTGTGTTCTTTATGCTTTTTAGGACGCTAAATACGCTAAATCTTCTTTACCGCAGCTCTTCCTGTGGTCCATTTCTTCGGGAAGTATTCCAATTAAGTGAAGCGGAAATGCAGTTTGAGTATCATTGAACAGCCCAGTTCTAATTTTATCAAGGTATTTGCAACGATTGCCTCAAAGCTTGAGTCGTTATGGTTACTAAGGAACTTTGAGACCACTTTCTTCAACGAAAGTCAAGCTACTTCTTCCTTTTCGCTAATTTTTGTCTCGAATTGTGCATATTTCATGAGTTTGCGGGTTTCAGGACCTACGAATACTCCCTATTTTTCTAACTTAGCCTCTGACAATGGTCGGAACTTGTTTCTCAGATATTTACTACACTCGCGTCCTTTTGACAGAACCTTCACAAAACTGCTTCATGATTCCAACTTTGATGTGGAGTGGAAATATACTTCTTAGGACTCGAGAACATATTTTGGTCCACGAGATATCTCCTCACAACGTTCTTACTTCCAATTTCCTATGGTACTCGCCTTAGATAATCCCTTCTTGCCCAGCATTTGTTTCTGTCTCGAAGAAACAGGGATACTTGGTGTTTCCTCCTTGCTGTACCCAAAGCATAGAGAGGAATCTTATAGTCCATTCATGTTCCTTGTATGTCAACTTTAAGAGAATCAAGGTCAAATTCCCGTACAGCTCTTTCAAGTGCAGTGAATGGCTATCGGGTATTGAGTCAAACTTTTATTACCATTGTGAAAAGCACATCCTTAATGTTTCATTCTGAGGAGTCAATGAATAGTCTCATCGTTCCTATTGTACTCCAAATTAAAGTTTTTTTTATCAACCCAAGAACATCATTCCAGTACACAAACACGCAATCTTGAGTAAAATATTGAACAAAATCTTTCTTTCAGTTCCTGTACCTCAAGATTGAAGCACCCTCTACCAGCAATTTTTTTCCTTCAGTTTCTAGTCTAGCAACCCTGCTGACTCCTTGAAGATCTAAATTTCTGACGAGATCATTTAGATCAGGCTATGAGAATAGTTGAGGCGTGTTCATATCAGCACAGAATTCTTCAAGAGAATTGCTGTCTTTATGATCAGTGTCATCAGGAATGTAGGTAATGAACTTTGTGGTTTTGGCACGGAAATACCAGGACCAGGAGAAAAATCGCATGTTACGAGTCCGTAGATGGAAATCAGAAAACGTTTTACAGTCTTGAAAGACTGTAATCTATCAAAGTATTCAGAAATTCTAAACTCACCTAAGGCTTCGAATTATTATATATCTCTCCCACGACTCGAGCTGATTGGAAAAGTAAAATATTATCTCGTTTAGAAATGTTACAAGTGCTCTGTGTGAGTACAGTACGAACCGTCCGGTAATCATAATTTAATTTGGTAGACTGCAAGGCAGACTGACTATTCTGTACTTTCAATTGCTGATTCCATTTTTCTGTTTCCACAACTCGAAACGAATGCATTGGATGAATACTAGAAGTGTAATGTGATGTCTTTGACTTGTCAGTCAGTGTTGCTAACCTAAAAACAAGTTATTTTTTCCCCAGGAATGATGAACATTATGTGTATGAAAAATGTTTTTAATTGTGGATAATCCAGGAGAAAAAATAGCATTAAAACATATATATTTTCTAGTGTGCAACACTGCATTGGATTCTTGATATATTTGCCGTCAGCAGGGCATGCCAAATATCCAATAAACCGAGACTGTAAAATAAGTTTTGTACCTGATTGGCAACCCTGTAAATTCAATTATATAAAATTTTATTTCTAATGTACATCCAATTGATTTAAATCCATTTACAATAACTTATTTTACCTTTCATGCGTAATTCATGAGTTTTCACTTATTATTTTATTAATCACTGTAAGAATTTGATGTTGGGCAAGAAAGTCCCTTTGTATCTTGAAACTGGTTCAAATTAAAAAAGGTATAACTGTAATTTTGTCGAATAAATGTTAGTTACAGAATTGCTTACTTAAAACAAATGTACGTTTGAAGAGAATAATCATATCTATTACTAGTAATATTTAATCTCTTGTGCTGTTTCATAGGCTTTCTACACCAATTGTGCATGTGTTTTAGATATGCAAATCTGTTATTAACTGCGTTTCGAAGAAAATACACCGCATTCTGTCCTTCATTATGCATACAATTCCTTCCTTATGCCTTTTTTTCTCGTTGTTTGATTACGTATGACTCTAAGACTGAACAACACTTCCAGTCCATTTACTGTAATATTTTTTCTTTTGTTTCTTTCTAAGATACCAATACATTACAGCCACATTCGATATTTGAAGTTAGTTTTAACGGGATTGGATGAGTGAGTTTTGAACTTTTACGTGGATCTTTTAAACTTTATTTATTTTTCCATCTAGGTAATTATGAGTTGTTCCTCATAATCATTAATTTTTGAGAGTAGGAAATATCAATTATGTAAGAATACTGGGTGAATCAATAGCCTTGAGGCGCACTTAGGTGGGACAATATTTCGCCACAATTAAAGGAGTAAGTGGTGGTATTCTGACATGGGGACTACTCTAGCAAAAATGGGGTATGAGAAGATAGAGTTGATTAATATGTAGGTAGGTAATGAAATTGAATATGGAATGGAAATATGTTGTAGAGAGTCAGAAGGATCGTAGTTTGTGGATACGTGCTGTGTCCCACTTTGTCAAAAACTTCCTCTAAATCAAACAGGACGAGACAGGAAGATTGAGAGGTATTGAAGTGTTTCGTGATTACATTGATTAGACGGAGCAGCTGGTTATTGATGCTGAATTCGGGACAGAAATTAGCTTAGTGAATTGGTATCAGGTTGTAATACATTAGATGAAGGTGTAATCCATGAAGGTATGATGGATTTTAAAATGATTGTTTAATTTAATTTACTCAGTGCGGAAGTAAGGAAGAGACGGACAGTTGGAAGTTATTTGGAAGTTTGATTGAACTCTGTGAAGAGATCGAGGGAGGGTTTTATTAACTTAAGGAAACATTAGTGTTTTGGAAGTCTACTACTGTAGGGGAGATAAAGCAGGTGTGCAGGATGAATTTTCACAGTATTGCGAGGAGTTGAATGAGAGAGTAGGAAGCTTCTTTCAGTTGTCTATACTTTGTGGTGAAGAGGCCTGGTACGAACTGGCATTTACATGTTAGAGTTTGGGTATTTTGCTCGTAGTAATGGGTGCAGTAAGTGGACGTTCTGGGACGAAAAGAGTTACGTTTGGCTGTAGGTCGGAAGGATAGACTTAACCGTAAAGCGGGATGTCGTAGAAAAGGGTTCAAACGTCGGGAGGTTGGGAAGTTTTCCTAAAAATAGACTGCAAAAACATTGACTTTATCGTCATCAATGTGCAATGCACGGCTGTTTTGTGAGAGGGCATGCATACATGTTTTGATGTATTTACCGTTAAGTGTGTTGAATTTTCCTCCATATTGTCTTAAGAAGATGTGTCTGTACGAGTATTGCATGTTTTAACCCACTGCCGTAAATCATATGCTTTAATGTAGTCAGAAACAGTTCTCTTGATTTGTCATTGTAGTCGAAATGATTCTGGATTTCCAATTCCTTGGTAACCAACTGTAGAGGTTTCTGGGCCATTCTGTAAGTAGTAGATATTGTGTGGGAGATTAGAGGTGTAAGGATGTTGGCTGGTTTGTGGGATGATATTCTTTTGATATAAAATTAATGATGCTAGTATGGTGCTTATTTGGTTGTAAAGGTCAGCTTCACTAGTAAGAGGGTTTAAGTGAGTATTAAGATAACCTCTGTATCAGATCCAGTCAAATTTGTCGAAACGTAGTATTTTCTCAGTGGTATTCTTTGCTGTACAAAATTTTGATTTGGGCAGTGCAAATTTAGTCTGGTCTTACACTTGGTGTGCTGAGTGAATCTGCATCGAACGTTACTCGGAATAATCAAATAAGTAGTAATAACAAAATATACGTGAATTACATGAATCTAACGCATAGGACCTTTTTCTTATATCGTACCTAGTGGCGACGGCGAGTAGTGTTACCATCTGTGGTATATGAGAACAACACTCTGAGAGTTTATGTCTTTATTGTCACCAATTTTACATATCTGAAAATCCTCGAACATAATTTACACGTGTTCAGAATCCACAAATTATTTATGTTGGATTTTTATTCTAACATTCTATAATAGTTCAACGAAACAGCTCTGTGATAAAGTCACGGAATTTGATAGCTGTGATTGGGCAACCTGACTGAGTTTTATCTTTAGTCCCAGCTGACGAAAACTCTCGTCGTTCCATTTGCAAGTCAACGTCGTTGATGAGGAAATAATTATATAAATCTGAGATGGATTTACATCGTAGATCTCATTGAGACAAGACAATGTCAAGGTTAAGCAAGTGATCGAAGTTGGAAGATCTATACACAATAACGAACTGAACTGACTGATTCAGGAAAATGGATTTTGATGTTGTGTAGGCTTATTATCAATTTCTGTATCAGTCTCCATATTATTTATCCAAATGCATATCGCTTTCTTCATCGTTACCTATATCTGTATTTGAAAATAAGTAGATGATACCGAGAATAACTCCCAAGCTTCACAACTTGTAAATGACTTGGTGCTGTTGGTTCTCTGAAAGGAATGAAGGAAACCTTGTTTGTCTTCAATGCAGAAGGTCAACAGTGACAATAAATAGTAGTATTATCCTTTCTTAACATTTCAAGATGGACTCTGTGCAGCTTGTGTGAGCACTTGCCAAGTAATCATTGTGCTCTCATCCAATATATTCTTCAGGATTGTTAGTGTTTTCAACAGGTAAAAAAGCTGATGTAAAAGGTTGATTAAGTTTTAAAAATTCCCGTGGGCCAAAGGAAAGTTAATTAGATGGGCTAATGATCTTATTCTCTTGTTCTTCTAATTTCCAGTTATTTTCAGTAACAAACTCTCTTGAAGTATCTCAAGTTTCTTGAAGTTCTATACCAAATTTTATTTTATGTAGGTTTCTCTGCATGATGAAATACGCTCATTTAATAAATTATATTTTTTCATTAAATGATTTCCGAATTCATTAGATACAGGTTCAATATGAAATCGCTTATCTTTTAAAGTTTTTCTTAAGAAGATTTCTGAGAATCCGCTTCCCAACATTGTACAAATCTCACAAACATCTTTATTTGAGAGATTGAGAAGTAAAGGGATGCGAACGACATTGATTATTTTCAAATATTTGAATTCATCCTTTACATGTAAAGCGTGTGTTACAAAATATCGTGTTGTATGTAGAAGAATACAACTTACATCCCTTTCCTTCTAATTCTCATATGAAATCTAAAGCTTTTCTTTCATAACAAGTACAAGGAAATATAACGGATCGAGGAGAAGAAGGTCTTTAGCTTCTTTAATTACTATCAATTAAAGGTCCATGGAGTTTAAATTTATTTATACCTGTACCAAAAATCTCATAATGTCTCATATACACACATTTTCTCTACTATGTTTATTCATAAGAAAGGCGTTCCACAAATGTCTGTTTGAGTTGGAAAACGGATTTCTGTGGGATTCCTGCTGTAAATAGTATCCTGTTTCAAATGAAGAACGGACAAAGTTTTGAAGTAATATCATTATCAAACTTAGCCCCTTGATAGGAAAGGTAAAGCAAAAGGAACCTTTTAATCTTGCTCATGGTGTCCGCCCGACCGTGTTCAGAAATTAAATCTCAGGAACTACCGGGTGGAGAGGGATGCTTGAAATCGTTGGAAACGTCTTAGCTAGACTAACTCTGAGTTGCCAGAAACACCTTGATTGTGGGTGTAGTTCAGTGTTGTCAATCTTTTAAAAAACAATTGTTTAAGTTGCTTCATTCAGTTAAACCTAGTTACCCGAAACCTTGAAAAAACAGTATTCGACACACTATAAAAACATTGAGGTTATCTATGTAACCAAGCAATCACATTGCCAATGTTACCAATCTATTTTCTATATATTTTTAAAAAAATGCTTCCATTACTTTATACATGGCAGCACATCCTTATCGGGAAGGGAGTAAGCCATAGTCCATCAAATGTATTTTCTCTTTATCTTGCATAGCAGCACCAAATTCGGTACAAATATTATTTAACACAATGGCAACATACTATGGTTGTTCACATACCCAGGCATCCCTTTTTCAGTGTGCTCAACCACTGTCGTAAACTACATCTCATAAACTACAAATGCAGTGATGTGGCTGCGATGTCGTTAGAAAGGTCTTGCATAGAATAGTTCTGAGCCCCGTAACAGTCTAGACTGATGCATTACTTTAGTATTCCCGGCCAGTTGGCCGAGCGGCGGTAGGCCATCGGCTCGAATATCCTGGGTTCGAGTCCCGGCAGGGGCATGGGTGTGGATTTTAACAGCTAAAAGCGAATCGTCACGGTTCGAAGTCCAAAGTTATTAGACTGGTCCATATAAAAATAAATTTTACCAAAGTTTAGTCCAGTGCTGCTAAGCCATTTTATCAATCAATTGTTCACGTTGCTTCCATTCAGTTAGACTTAGGGTCGCTTAACTTGGCATACTCATTAGTTGATACAATAGAAAAGTACTGTGAGTTTTCCGTATCTAAGCACTGCAGTTGTCAGTGTTGCCACTCTATTCTATAAAAATTAATGCTTGTGTGGCTCAACTGCTATCAACAGACCAGAGCCTTCCTAATTGTTTGCAGAATCCCAGCTCTAACTTATTTACTTAGAACTCCATCTTAGTTTATGTTCGTCTATCAGTGTCCAGTCGTGGAAGTGTCACAGTCCATCTTTCTTACCTTTCAGCAATTGAGTTTTCTGTGAGCTCAACCGTTGAAACCGGCATTGCTACCATCGAGATTTGAGGTTGGCTTATGCACGGCATTTTCGCAAAAACGTGTCAGTCAACCTTTACCCAATTGGGTTAATACTGGATGGGTTGGTTACTGGATACTCAATCAGCTGGGAAAATGAAAACTAGCACATTCTGCTGAATCCAGTCTTTGGGAATCTTGGATTTATGAATTGACACCAAATCCTGTTGACTTTCGAACAGAACGTCACTGTATTTAAATTTAACAAAGCCGTTTTAAGCCACTTTTGCTCAAGCAAGTGTAGGAGAAGGGAGAAGCGATTGCAAGAAATTGGCAAGGGCCTAGTTTGACAGTACCTTTCTGGACTTTGCGTGGTGTGGTCGAGAGAAATCATTGAAACACATCTGTCAGGATGGACGTCCGCTTGGATCGCCCGCAGGACTTACCGATATTGCTATGTTGACGGTCTATCAGCTGAGCTCGGTAAGTCATCATAGCAGTTCCACCACTACATCCCAACATGAAATCGACCAAATTCAACGACATTCATTTCATTTTGATCATTCTCAGACAGGGATATGTCTGTATCCAAACTATAGGAGACTGTACGATATAATACTTGCATGGAGAATAGTAATTACATTTGAGAGACGAAGATCCGCCGTGACTCAGTGGTAGAGCGCCTACCTTTGGTTCTTGGGGTCGTCCCGTCGTTTCGATCCCCGCTCATGGCATGTGAGGCTTGTGGTGGACAAGCACCATGTGCGTAGATTTCCTCATTTTTCTCTCGTTTCCTCCTATTTTCTTCATTAAAACAATTGGGAGCTGAAACAGTGTAAGTTTTTGTGACCCGGCAAGACCTGAAATTAGGTGACCGGTCTGAATACAGACCCGAATGGCTGGAGGATACGGTCTTGATCGAAATCACTGTGTCAACTCGGTGACCCGATGATCGAATCTTAACCCAATTGAACAGTTGGCAAATCCTTGACCAGGTGTCTAGTTTCGTTCTTATAGTTAGAATCAAACCATATTATAATACATGAGATTCCTTGAGAACTGAGCTTTGTGCGAGAAATTTATATTTCAGAGCTTTAAAACATTTTAATGCTTTTATCCTATTTAATAATTGAAACATAAAAGTCTTTCAGAATAGCATTTCCGAGTGGGGTATTTCCAAACCTCCAACAGCATTTTAATTCTTTCTGGATATATGAGACTATTTTCATATGCTATTACTATCGTTAGGAACTATTGGGCGTCGTATCTTTTGTACTCTGGGGAGTAACACTCTTGCTTCTGGTCATATCGCAGGTAGAGGGACTGTTCAAACGTAACAATGTATAATAAAAGACAATGAAATCCTTGCTTTCCCCCCGGGTGAAAATGGGTTCACCGGGTCTGGCTGGGCCCCACCATAGACTCGGGGTCCCGATGTTCAGGTCTTTAATTTGACCCGAATGACTCGTTTCAGCTCTGTACCAATTCACCCCATCATCATTCATACGGCCTGAGCCAAAGTTACTTAAGGGCCTTAAAATGAAATTTTAAATCAACGAAGTTAACTAAATAACTTCAGTAATCACGTCTCCAATACGAACGCATAGACACAGATATTTTAATATTTAAAAACATGGATGCAATAATGGCGTAGTTTATATGTAGTTTTTATATAGTTGTGAAAGATTTGTAAAATATAAATAGTATGATTCATTCATTACATATTAGGAAGTTGTATTATTTCTTGAATACTTATTTTTGGCACAGGAGTAAATAAATTCCCGTGGACCTACAAAAAGAGAGTAAGATCTCCACGAATATATTTGACACTCATGAATGTAGCAAATAGCTTTGCTACAGGACAGGGTGGCGTAGAGGGACTTCTAGCCATACAGGCTATTTTCTTCCTTTGAATGATTATACATTTTATGAAATATTCAAGTGGGTTGATGATTGCTATAAAATCGGACACCATAGTAGGATATCACAAGACACGTTGGTTTGAGAATGATAGGGTTGATGCCTGTACGTTACTAGTGCTTGTAATAATAAAATATATTGTCCTGCTTTTAGTTTTCTATGGTTTTTGGAAAATAATATTAATTTCATAGGAGCATGTTCCCTCAGTGTAAACTTTCTTGAATGTTGAATGTGTTGTCTGAAAGATAATTTATTTATGGCTAATTCTAAATATTTGTCTCTTCTGGTATGTTTTATGTGAATGTTGTTAATTGTAATATGTTTACTCTTGTCCTTTATAATACCAGTTCCCGATGCATAAAAATAAGTAATTGATTTTTGTTTTCGTTTATTTTTAGTGTCCAAATTTTGCACGAAGTTAGGAATTGTTTTGCGATTTTTTTGATAATTTTGAATGTTTGAAAGTTGTCGTTTCAGGACAAATCCAACAAGTTGTGTCGTCTGCATGCATTTCTAATTTGGTGTTATTTTATGCTGATATTGGTGTATCGTTTACGTAGATTGAGCATAACATAGGGTTTATGGCTGCTCCTGGAGGGATAATTTGTTTTAGTGATTCCGTCTCTAAGAAAGTTATTTATCCATCTACTGTTCGTAGTTGGTAAGTTGATCGAGTATAGTGTATAAATTAGGCCATCGTGCTAAACGCTATCAAATGCTCATCAAAGATCCATACATATTTCGGTTGCTTTTAATCTTTTGTTTAAATACGTGAATTCCACAATCTCTTCCAGAGGCGGATCCTGTCATCTGATTGGTTAGGATGTTACAGCTGATTATATATAGGCTTTGATTAAGCTTAACGGAACGTATGCTGTTCAGTAGATGAGAATTTTGATTAAAATTTTGCCCATGTATACAAGAGTCCTACGAAAAGAAAAAATCCCCGAAGAGATCAACGCATGATTGTAGTCAGATAAATGACATCTCTGCACTTGATTATAAATACAAAATTTAAAAAAAACTAAAGAAAACACTTTGTTAAGCGATCTATTCAGGGAGGGTGGGAAAGAGGGTAAATTCGCTAGCACCTTGTGTGTTTTCCTTGTACCTCACTTAACCGTTTTCTTGTACAAATGGAAAATCAGTTTATGTGCGCTGTACTCTGATAGGTGCGGGTGTACTCGGGCATTAAATTGCCCCTACCTCTATTGCTGCCAAACAGATCTTATAAATTTGATCCATTCCACCCTTTAGTAGACTGGCATAGGGAACTGCATACTAGTGATATCCAATGCGACTTTCCACAGTTATTAACATTCACAGACACCATATTCAAATTTAATTTATTGTGGGTTCCAGGTGCGCTGCCCCTCCAAAATTCCGATCGATAGGTAAAATTGGTATAAATTATACAGATTCCAACCCTAGATGACAGAAAGAAACTGATGGATCCCCCCTCCTTCGAAACGAAATTGTGGATACGCG
>JAGDQP010058219.1:0-12596 GCA_022664845.1 Lepisma saccharinum
TGCGTCTTCTTCAATGTCGTAATTGAATTTTGCTATCAATGCTTGAATATCGATAACATAATTCGTTACATTTTCGCGTTTGCGCTGTATACGTTCGCGTAATTTGATTCCGACATCAATTTTAGCACTTGGCTTTCTGAAAATTTGCAATATTTTCTTTTTAAAGTCAGCGTAAGGCAAATCTTGTAAGTGAAATTTGTCTATGCAGACCTGTATTCGGTCCCTGTCTTTAGAAAGAAATGTGGTAGGTAACAGTTCTTTGCATTTGTCATGTGACCAATTATTTTGTTTTGCGACATCTTCAAATGATTTGAAGAAAGAGTCGATTGAGCCTGTCTTAGAGCTGAATCGAGGCAAAGCTAAATTGTTGTTATAGACTATAACGTTTGGAGTTGCCATATTGGTAGTTTCATCTGAATCAGATGTATGATCAGATTGTCTTGTTTCGTCCGAGTCGCTAGAATTGATGTGGCGGTATTCGCGATGTCGTGTATTAACCGGCATGAACGTAACTAGTGCAGAGTTTTTTCTTATTCCGTTCTCATTACATATCCTTTATCGTAAACCTGATTTTATTATTGTCTTCAAATTCCATGCGGAAAGAAAATGCATTCCCTGCTTTAAATTTAACTAGCAAGGTTAAAGATAAAATCTTATTGTCAATCGCTTACAAAATTGCACAAATTTCTGTTTATAAGAAAAATTCTTTGCACAAATAAGTAATATTTCGCGAAGATTTATCTCCTGTTCGGGTGCAAGTGCAATCAATCGCGAATATTTAGGAGCATAAAGACGAATTGACTGTATGATTTTTGCAGCATACAACTGGCATAACGGTAGCATCCACGGTTGCATTGTGTTAATATTTTATGCTAATGTTTGTCGATCATAAATGATATCTGTTGTGTTATTTGTGCTTGGTAGTTTCCCATGTAAAATCGTTGATTTGTCATCACTAGTGACAAGAAACTCGATTGTGTTATATGCAGTGGATGTAATATGCAACGTAAAAGAATCTCCAAAGAAATATTGTGCTTCCAAAAGTGCGGTAATTGCCTTATTTATGAATGTTTGTAGTACAGTTACTCGTTGCTGTTCATTTTGCAAATCAATCGCTGAAATTATGTGACGCAAAAGTTTGTCTAAAGTGGTGGGTGTCAGAATTTGGTTAACCGTTTTTGTTTGCGCGATATTATATGCAATATATTGTTGAATATTAGCTACACACTGCGTTGTTTGGAGGACAAACAAAGGGTAGTTCAAATATTGAGTTTGAATATCAATTGGTTCTATATTTTCGGGATGAATATTCTCCCATTGTTCGCGTGGAAGATGACAACACATCCTTTAGTAATTTATCCGATTCGAATTAAATTTGAACACGACGTTCCTAAAGTACTATATAGAAAGCGCAGTACACTAAGTGTATTTTATCTTACCGAAAAGCAAAAATTTACAAAAAAAAATGTGTTAAAATTTAACAAAACTGGGAAATTACAGTATTCGAACTTGATTCGAACCTGGGCGTCCATTCACCATGTGAACGTCTAAAACTTGTCCCGTGAACGTCTGGCTTCGCCTTGCAATTGTGTTCAATTATAGAGAAATTATTCCTCTATTTGTGGGGGCAAATATTACGTAGACTTTAGGTTTTGTTATTTGGGGGCTAAAGAGAAGTCTACTCGAGCGTAACTCAGATAAAGGTTTGAGCATTCGCAAATACGAGAGGGACGTTCAGCGTGAGTTAAGCGGATATTAACTCTAATATAATGGTAACTTCTGGGATAGAGTATATTCTAGCTTTAGGAATGAAATGGATAACAAGATTTTACATTTTCCGTAAAAAGGCGCAGAATCTCAACTCGAAGATTCATGAACAAATAAAATACAGCACACACCGAAAAACTATATTCAATTCTAAAATATTCAACAGCGCACACGAATCGTTCAGACAATGAAACTATTTAAGCATCAATGTTTAAGAAATCCTCGAAACATACCTTGGAAAATAAAGTTGAAAGTTGTGTTCTTGAAAGGGTTTCTAAGACTTGTATTAAAATTGACTGCTTCTTTTAAGATGAGATTTAAACTGTTCAGGACTTCCTTCTTGGCTTCCTTCTAGAACTGTGGTACAGAGTGACAGCATGGACCGGCTGTGTGAGATAGCAGATCGATTGGTCTGTCGGGGTCCTTTATATACGGTCTTGAAGTGACGAAATAATTAGGTTAATATAGTTCATTGCTCTCTTCTTTGTGCGTTTTAGTGCTTACACGTGACGATCGTATGATGTCTTAAAAATGCACAAAATGGCCGCTTAAAGGAAAGTAGAACAATAGGTCTAAGTCATAATTTACGTAAGTGTGTGTGGTTTGCCGTATATTGATTTGCTAAAAGGAGTTCGTGTTGAGATTCTCTGCCCGCCATCTTTATTATTCTTTAGACTTTACAACAGAATAAAATATGTGTGAAAAATAAAAGTTAATTATAGAAATATGATTACAAAAATGAAAATTTAAGAATAAATACAAGATTAATAATGATTGACAATGAGAGGCGATCACACTAGAATAAAATAAATGTGCTTTCAAAATATATAAATACACAGAAATATATGAAAGTAAGAATGGAATATTGCACTGTCACCCGACTTACGTCACTATGAATTATTTCATCATTGTGTGTTTACATACTTACTTACTCTAGGTCTAACAGAAGTCGGAAGTTCATCGCCGCAGTAACAAAGGTTTCCACCAGATTCTCTCCTGAGCAAGATTAAGTCAGTTTGCATAACACACACCTAATTCTCGAAGATCCCTTCTAATGCTATACTCCCAGCGTCTTCTCGGTCTTCCCAGTGGTCTCTTACTCTCCAGTTTGCCAACCACTACTGAATATAATCTTCGTTTCTCCCCTATCCGAGCTACAAGGCCTGCCCATCTTACTCGTTGCAATTTCATTATTCTTATAACATCAGGTGAGTCGTAAAATCCGTGAAGTTCTTGATCATGCAGGCTCTTTCATTCCCCCGTCTTCTCGTTCCGTCTTGGCCCGTATGCCATTTTTAAGACCTTCTTTTCAAACACTTGTATTTTATATTCATCTGCTAAGTTCGTACTTCAACTTTCCCAACCGTAATGTATCACCGGCAGAATAACCGTTCTGTATATTTTCAATTTCATTTTTCTTGAAATCGAGAGGTTAGGAGTTTTTGCACTGAGTCGAAATATGCGTTGGCTGAAGTTAAAGGACCTTTTATATCTTCCCTGACCTCGCTTCAGTTGCTTACATATGCTCACAAGTTTTTCTTTTTTTCTGTCTTTCCATTCTTAATTGTTATGTATCTATTTCTTGCATTCTTAGTGTTTCGGCTTATTATCATGTGTTTTGTTTTATTTATCTTTGCCTGTAGATCTATGACGTCGGAAATGAATTAAATTAACGTTCCAAGATTTTAAGACACAATGAACTATTGTGAGTTAAAGAAAACTATGCAATAAGTTGAATTTCGGATTTTACTCTGAAAAAATTAAGGAAAATTAACGTTATTCCACCAGACCTAGATACTTTGGATTGATTAAAACTTTTTATGCTCAAATTGAGTGAAATTTACTTAAAAATAATAATAAGAAAAAACATTGTGAAAATGTCTAAGATTGAAACCATAAAAATTATACGCAGTTAACTATTTTAAATGAGAGGCTTTTCCTTGTGACTCATGGAGTTTCTTTCTGACTCATAGACTTTCTTTCAGATTCAACTGTGAATGATCACTTATCGTTCTGTTGAAAGAATTATATAACTGACCTCACCTGATTTTGGAAAATGTTCTTGCCGATCTGATATGTGGGTTGAGGCGCCAAGTCAGCGACTCTATGGTCCTGCGTTCGACTTGTGCATGAATATTTGTACATTTTAAAGACTTAAGAACTAACGGAGAGAAGTCAATAGTTACTAAAATGATCCAAAAATACAATATTTTCCAATTTTTTAAAAATAATTTAAGCATACATCCATCTTCTTTCGCTCCAAAAAAAACATAATGGTAAATGTACGCCGACATTATTTGCGTGTCGAGTACACCTCGCTCAGACTTATTGATAGACGATCGCGGCACTAAGATGCCATGTTATTTGTGCGAACAGCACCCTCTGTAATTTTCATATCGGACCACCCTCGTAGTTTAAGGTAAAAATAGTGACCCTTAACTTAGTGTTATTCACGTGGGAAATTAGAAAGTATTCATCAAATAGTAAAAGAAAACTATGTATTGTGATTAATTAGCCAGATACATATTTCAAGCTGCTTTCCACTGTCGACATTCTTCTGAATTATAGTCACACTATGACTGTTTCTGAACTTCAGATTCAGTATGTTAGCTACAAAAATGAAGAGAGTAAGTGCAAAACAAGTTATATCCATTATTTAGAAAGACATGAGTTCGCTTCCAGTGCCTTATTAAAGATTTTCTAAATCAAGAAACTTCAATATCATGTGGAGAATAACCATCATTTTCCAGGAATAAAAAAAATGGCATTTGATGCAAAAAGTTACATCTGAAATTCTGTTACGTACAAAATAAATTATATACACTATGATTTTTTTTAATATACATCTACGCATCGTGTTCCGCGTAATTTTCGTTGTATGTCTGTTTGTATAGCAGCTCATTTGGATAGGTGATTTTAATTCATTGAATCTAAAGATATATTGAAAATAACGTTAGCAGGCTAACAATTGGAGAAAGGAACGTGGGCTCCATCAACCAAGAATAAAATTAAATATACCAGGAAAGATATAAACAAGCTATATTAACAATTTGCTTCTTTTAATTGAGCGGAAATCCTAATCTTGCAAATATGCTGCGAATAATGCACAATTGACCTATTTCAATGTTATTTGGATTCAGTTTACAAAGCATTCACTCTCAGGAAACTAATCTTCGTCCAGATCGAAACCATACTATTTTCAGGTAACATTTTGATTGCTTTTAAATACTCCAAAAACTTTGATCTTTAACACTCTGTAAAAAAGTTTAAAAATTTCGTAAAATCAGCAGATTAGTTTGGGAATGGTAATGACTTAATTGCTCAACACTACATGTACCCAAAATTAATTTTGTTTTATTATAGTCTTGTTCCAATCTCTTATTTTTAACATGATTTGTCAAATGTCTGAAAGGAGTCATGTTAGTGACGTTGAGACGTTTGAAGTTACCAAATTAAACGTTCAGTGTTTCTTCAACCAACCACTACCCAATAGGAGGGAACTGCTTGGTGTATCACTATGATACATTTTACAGTGCTGCACGTCTTTGCAGTGAAACCAGTACATTCACCCATTGCTTGATTTCAGTCATAAGTAAACTAAACAGAATCAAGTGTCCTTCTCCCAAATTTATGGGTATAGGCAATGTGTAATGGAAAATATATGTAAGAGACAGCCATTTTTGCGGAATTATAAGCAACCTAGCAAGTTGTACTGAGCAAAGTACGCAGAATTCAAATATTATTGATTGCCTAGTTCTGAATTGCTCTGGAAATCCAATATAGCGACCAAAATTCAATATGGCGACCTGGTTACAACAGCCAATAAGCTTCTTGAAAATCCAAAAATACAAGACTTCCTGGTCGAAATTTCAGAAAATACCTTTATTTAAACATTTTACATATAATCTGTATATTTCACCGTCTTGGGAGAGATTTGGATCTTGGGACTAACATTAACAAACGTTAACATATTCTTCAATGTAATGATGTCAATCTGCAGCTGTTTCCAGTGCTGAAAGCGGGTCATTTCTATTCACCCGGTGACTCGGCCTGACTCGAACTTAAAGTGACCCGGTCCGCAACTGGATACGGTGACCTCTTCTAGCCCCGAATGGATTGGGACTATGTTTTAACCGAAATCACCAGACTGACTTAACTCAGCGACCCGATGATTGAATCTTTACCTAATTGACCCAGTGCCCAAATCTTCACGCTTTGCATTTCGGAGGTTATGGGGATACATTTGCTCAATGCCACCGCATTTCTTGTTCTTTCCCAGCATTTGAGGCTATTTTCATATTTCATTAGCATTGTTAGAAACTTTCTGGTGTAGTATTTCTCGCGCTCTGTGCTAACGCCCCGCGTCCGGTCACCTCAGAAAGACAAACTGTTCGAACAGAACAGTGAATAATAAGGACATTACTAAATATCTGCGTCGTCAACCGACAAATGGCGGCCAAAATAGGGACATATCGGGTCCCTAGTATGAACCCAGTGACCCATTCCAAAAGTTTAGCTAAATGTCTCGTTAGTCCAGTAACCCGTTTTAGCTCTGGTTGTTTCATTGACGATTGTAGCGGATCAATCTCCATTGTATGTGACCCTTATGTATACATGATTCCCTGTGTGGTTATCAGTTTGCTTTGCTTGCTCACTATCTAGGACCGTATGTTTATTTTAATCAAAGGGGTGTATACGCTCAGTGTGCATGGGGTGAAAACCTCCTATCATGTTTCAAGTAGCATCATAGAATAGCAGTAGACCTTAATATTTTCATGAGTGGACTTGTATATTATGTGTACATCTTTCAATCAATATATTCACATGGACTCCATTAGTGGATTGCTATACGAATTTATGGGTTTTCCTGTTTCCATTGAAAGTCGATGGAGCTACCGAGCTGAACGACACTCTTTATGACATACAGTACTTTGATGTTGAACAGCAAGGAAACAGTAAAGTAAGAAGCTTAATCGTTATATCAACTTAATCAGGAAACCATCACAGAAGCTACCAGGGACGTAACTTCTTCCTTTAGGGCAAATTATAAGGTGATAGATGACAAGGAAGTGTACTGCGCGCACTTCAGAGCACTGCGCAAGCTGCTATACAAACGGCATATTGCTTAGTACTAGGAGTACGGGATTAGTAAAGCGATAGGAGATAGGTCGGACGTGACTCCAGATACGGACTTTATAAGGCTCTAGAAATCTGACTTGAATTTGATTGAGTAAAAAAGAGCCTGATTCAGTTTCGAAAACAACACCATAATTATTCGCAGGAAAGCGGTGTTAGGTATCAACGAGGAGATTACCAAGTACCACAAACAAATACGTAAGATGGAAGATCAGTACGAGTTCACTTTGGAAGATTGCAAAGCCCACTTTGGTTCAGAGTTTGTCCGAGACGCAGACACCGGGACGAACACGAACGAGGAGGGACACCAAAAAACACCCGATAGAAATCTTAAACAAGAACAACTCAAGAACTAAACTGAAGGCCATAAGTAAACTTATTATTCACTGGACGTAAACATCAATATAACACAGATGAGTTTTTCAAGAGCAACAAATTTGTTTCCAATGTTTCGAATAATTTTTCTCTTGTGTCCCTCCTTAAACGTCTCGGTGGCGGTGTCTGCTTATCTGTCTCCGATGTTGTCTCAACACAACATCACTGCTTATCACTCTCAACACCACATGTATTAAAAAGTAAGTTTTTGTTATTATAGCCTTGTCCCACACTGTAAAAAATAAAACACCTTCTTTACACTTTTTTGAACACCTTTGAGCACTTTCTGGAAACGACTTTAGCTCACTTTCGAACACTTTTATAGTGTCCAAAAGTGAACTAAAGTGCCATGAAAGCGTCTCAAAGGTGTTGAAAAGCTCTTTAAAAGTGTACACAAGTTTTCCGTTAATAATGCTACAAAAGTGCTCAAAAGTGCAAAAAGAATGCCCTCAATTTTAATGTGTTCCAAACGTGTGTTTTGAAAACTACTTTTAACTACTTTCAGGACACTTTATTCACTTTCAAGCACTATTGGAACACTTTTAGTGCACTTTCATACACAACATTTTGGTGTGTTTTTCAGATATTACGTCAGAACATTTTTGGTTAATTTATACCTCCTCCCCTTTACTAAGCAACATTAAGTAGATACCCTATCCCTAATGCTTAGACGCCCAGCATAAACAAGTAAAGCTTAAACCTCCGCCCTCAAATGCTGACGTAATATTTGAATGACTCCTGGCAATAAAAAAATGTACATGTTTGAAACACATTTTGGTAACTTTGGAGCGTAGTATTAAAATTCGTTGTTTATTTCTTACTGTAAATAACGAATTTTGATACTACGCAGTACAGTTAAATATGTATTTGAAGCATGTACATATTTTAATGTCAAGAATCGTTCAAATACTACGTCAGCATTCGGAGGCGAGAGAGGTCAAGCTTTGTTTATTTTTGTTGGAAGTCTACGAATTAGGGATAGAGCATCTACTTATTGTTGCTTACTAAGGAGAGGAGGAGTGTAATTTGACCAAAAACGCGCTAACGTAATATCTGAATGACTCCTAATACATTTAGCTGTGACACGTAGTATCTATATTCGTTATATCCACTTTTTTCCTAAATACTTTGAAAAAAAAATAAAGTTGTTTTTACCTATGGCTTCAAAGGCTGCAAATTAAAACCTAATTTATCCCTGTAAAATCACCGGTTTTTGATAAGTTTTGTAAAAGTGAATATAACGATTTTGATACAACATTCCTCAACTTTAACTTCAATCTGGAATCTTATGCAGATAGTAAATATATACTTTCGGTATGGTTGATATATATTAAAAATATTTTTAAAAAATCACCACAAACAATATCGTGCTGGGTACCACAAAAAAATTCCGATTGATTTATTTCCGTATTTTCTTGTCCCAGACAAATGTCGTGATGGTATCCTTAATTCAGGCATGTGCGTACTAATTTTTAAGTAAAACATAACAACACCTTTAAAATAATTAGCATCTAACTCAATAAAAATAAAAAACGTAACCCCAAATATAGGAAAAAAAACATTACAATTTTATTTCTGTTTTATGTTTTAATAGTTAGTAAATTGCACACCCGGTTGATTCAGTAAAAAAAAAAATAGTAGAAGTTCTCTTTTTATAAAGCACGATGCTTTACAATTATTTTAAAAATGAGTTTAGAAAGTCAACAGTCCAACAGCAACTAAAAAAGAACTACCAGAAAGGATAAATGTTCACATTAAACACATGTAAACAACTTCTGTGCTTTTTATATAACTTTTAGTGATACAATCTTCAGTACCACAACGAAGGTCAAGGTGCAGCATCCTTAATTGCCTTCTTCGACAAACCTTGGAACAATAATATATAGTATGTATTTACTATAAACTAAAACACATTAATCACATGAATATAAAAGTGGTATCTTATCTGAGGAAATTAACAGATTTAAAAGCATGTATAGCAACCAAGCAGCCGTGACTCAATACATAGATCGTTTAGTGTGTTAGCATTTGGAAGGTCTACGATTCGAAACCGGCGCGGTAGTTGGCCATCCTGACCGGGGTTCTTTTAGGGTTCTTCCCTGGGAAATGCTGGGATAGTACCTTCAACACAGGCCGTGGCCCGACGTCTTCCGGCATCCTTTCCCCTTCCCTATTCCGGCTTGAGTCTGAGATGCCCGAAGCCCATAATAATAATTACCATAATAGTAACAGCAAAGAATAATATATAGAGTAGTCGTAGTTCATTTGGTAGAGCGATGGCTTGACAATCTTATCGGAAACGATCTTAGAGACATCCCATTCTGACTGAGGTTTTGGCAGGGTTGCTTGTCATACCATGTAAATGCCGGGATAGTACCTACTGATTACTCCCTGACCGACATTTCCAACATTCCCTGCTCCACCCTATATCCAATCCTCAACCTCAGTTGCCTTAGAGACAAATATGTTCAGTTATTGAATATTAATAAATATATTTTAATAACACTAACAATCGCAACTTCATTTGGTAGACGAGCACATTCAGGTCTTGCTGCAGGTAAGCCTGTGCATTTTTTATATATCGATCGGTATTTTCGATCGATCGAACGATATTTTGAAACTTGAAATATCAATATCAATAAAAATCTATTTATCAAACAATTATCCGATTTTTATTTCCTATGATTTTTTATTTTCGATTTCCAACAATTGTTATTATGAACGATTTTTCGATATTCTATTCTCGATTTCCAATGAAATTTCGATATGAACAATATTGCATGATGACATGGGAAACAGGCAAGAACAAAATCTGGGGTAAATAGATAATGCCAATTCCCAAATCTCTCCTCCACCCCCTTTGACCTACTGGAGCTTTCCCACGAGCTAACTCTGTTACATTACCGTAGACAAAACAGCACAGAGAATGTGAACGCTGGTATCAGTCAGTGGTGGAAGGAAAGGGATTTCGCTGTGGTATTAGAAAAACGCCATATCGTCGCAATATTCCCTGTTGTAGCTTCACCTTTGACCGGCCAAGTTAGATACTTTTATATTTTTTTTTGTCACTTTACCTTTTAGTTTCTACTTATAAATGATTGCCTCATTGGTTTCATTTTTCAACAGCTCATGCAATTCAGAAACATAATGTAGGTTACAAAGTCAGGTTCTTTTTTTCGTTTAGAGTTTTGTTTTAGGGTCTTTCATAGCGAAGCTACAAGTATTTGAATTTAGGTCCCTAAATTTATTTTAAGGCTTTTAGGAAACTTTTGTCTCAGGCCCAATTGATGATGGGATGGGTTGGTAAGATGAAGAAAGTGGGAGGAAACGGGAGAACCTCTAATAAACCCACACACAAGATTTTTTCCACCTTAAAACCCACATGGTATGATCCGGGATCGAACCTATGACCCCCACGCACCAGAGGTGAGCGCTCTACCAGTGAACCACACGAAACTATAAGAAAAGGGATCTTATAATCGCGCTGTCCGTATCCAGAAACTAAATCTCAAGAACTACGAATTGTACAGAGGCGCGATTATATATGGTAGTCACCAGGTCACCATCATTTCACGTTTTTGTCTTTTATTTAAAGATAAATGTAAACAAATCAAGTCCGTTATTATTATTTAGGTTTTTAAAGTTCAACAAACGAATTCTAATTTCACTTATAATTACAACATATTTATCACAAACTTTATAATTGTAATATTCTTTTCTTTTTAGGAACTAATTTTAAGAATGTAACGGAGCCCCCAGGCCATGCCGAAGTCGCCAAATTGCGAAACCGCTGGGCATCGGAACGATTTTGCTACGTATCTCCATGAGGTGCACTCGCGTTTTTGCTATGCTCGCTCCAGTGCTTCGCTTCTTTCTTTAAAAAAAAAAAAAAACGTGTAGTCGATCAGTGGTTTAGCGATTGCAAGCGCCCTAGGCCCCCCAAAAGGTATTAGAAACCATTATTTTTTTATGTATCCTACCAACCTTCCCCTCTACCACAGTTGTTGTTCCTTTACGGCATTATCTTCTATGAAATTTTATTCATTTTCGATCATAAACTGGAGTTTGTATGAAAAACATTCAATTTGCAAACATTTTCAAGGTGAAATCTTTGTTCTACACGTAAAAGTACTTACGGAAATGCATCTGATAACTCATTTAGTTAATATAAAGTTTCACCTTCAAGGCTGATTTTACTGCTTAAATGTCGCTCAAATTACACGACTCGACTTATTCGGGACACAAATATGGCAAAGTGCGAGTCTATGCGTGTTATTTTCGATATCTATATGCTTCAAATAAGGTCCAAAAACATGTCCGAAGTTAAAACTCGCTAAACAGCAAAAAGAGTTATCTTGTAAGTTTTAGTTAATCATAGTATCCGTGTATGTTTGGTCTTCCTTTGGAACTTACCTGGAGCAGGAGAATGGTAATTATTTGGAACAGTGACTAGATGATAACAGAGAGCACAATTCTATGGATCGTTACAAGGTAATAACTTCAATGGCTAAATTATTTTGGACATCATTTTCGGTAACCCATGGTTGCATTCTGTCAAAGCTTACGAAACATAGTTGTGTGCCTAAAAGAGACAGCAAGCAAATTAAAAGTAAAATAATAAAATGTTAGTGATGTTGTCCAAATTAAAACGAAATTGAACTTTGGTAGTTCTATTCTGTACACTTACATGAAGAGAAACAATACATTAAAACATATTTCCGTAACTATTGACGCATTAAGGCACGCAATGATACGCATAACTTTTACCATTCCCAGTACCCGGTGTAAAATTTACGTATGAAACGTATACATTTTTTAAAAGCAAGACTTACAAGACCCTTGCAAGCAAGACCAAGACCGGGCGAGCAAGACCAAGACCATGGAAGCCGATAAAAGACCAAGACCAAGACTGCTACGGTCTTGGTCTTGCTTTTGCTCATCACTACTTTCCAGCCTTTATTTATACTTCGTTCATCAGATCGTAAGAAACGCCGCTAGTAAAAAAGGTGGCAGTTGGCGAAAATTAGCATACGGTGACAGGAAGAGTGCAACGAAAGAAAATTGAAATAAATTTCAAGTTTTACAAGCTTCCTCGCTTAACTTTTCGTTCCTACAAGCTTGAGTTAGCTTAGTTAACAACCAAGACACTTATGTTGTTAGAACAAGCTTCTTTCATGCTTGTTTATCACGTTCAACACAATATCAAGTTTGTCAAGCTAAAAGCAAGTGACTGACAACCTTGTTTCAAGTTGAAATGCTATCTGGTATGTTATCAACCTAAACCTGATCGGTTGCTTTTTATCTGCTTTAATTTAGGC
>JAGDQP010058220.1:0-12596 GCA_022664845.1 Lepisma saccharinum
ATCTCCATCTAATGTTACAAAGCGAGAAAAAATATTTTGTTACCAATTTTATGATTTTTGTTAAAACATGGTCTAACAGAGTCAAATATCTATAAAAGAGAATGGTATAATCAGAGTAACCTTTTCCCCTATTCATTCTGGAGTTATGTTCTGTCATGCAAAAAAGTAAAATTAAAGGCTTTTTCATTCCTTCCTATATTTTTTTAAATCTTAACTTTTATAGTCTGTGGAGTTTTATTTATTTATATATACACATAGGATGATTCAGAACTAAGTACTCCGGATATGGGGGATGATTGGGATGTGACTCTTGGCATCGAAACAAGAAAAAATGTTCCTATTAAGATGGGTGAAATTCCACTTAGTTTTGGATAAATCCATTAATACGACGTAGTTCCATTTGAAAATATTAAATGTTTTACCAGGTTGGCAACACTGACAACCCGATGACATCGTGTGTTGTTTTTTTTTCACTCCTGATATTCACCATGTTGTTAGAAACAAATTTATTCAAACGAAATTTTCATTCAATGCATCAGTTTTTGATTTATTGAGAATTATTGATTTTCTTACCCCTGGAGGCGTCAGTTTTAGGTTCCAAGTTGGAAACGCTTTATCTCCAAAAACTAAGTGGAATGTCATCCATCTTAATAGGAACATTTTTTCTTGTTTCGATGTCAGGAGTCACAATCCGATTATCCCCCATATCCCGAGTACTTAGTCTGAATCATCTTATGTATATAAATAAAGAAAATTCCACAGACTAAAATAAAAGTTAAGAAAAAAAATATAGGAAGGAATGAAAAAGCCATTAATTTTACTTTTTTTGCATGACAGAACATAACTCAAGAATTAATAGGGGAAAAGGTTTCTCTGATTATACCATTCCCTTTTATTGATATTTGAATTTATGTTAGACAATGTTTTCTTTAACAAAAATCATATAATTGTTTACAAAATATTTTTTTCTCGCTTTGTAACATTAGATGGAGATTTCTCTTATTGTTTTCTAAATTTCTCTTATCTTCATTCATAATAATTGAAATTTTCACAAAGATCCAGTTACATTTAAGAAATATATGATTTATTTTTTCCTCTGAAAGGCCAACTTGCCTCTTAAGCTGTGGGAATAGGAAAAACGACAACCTTCCAAAATTTTAACTGGTTATAAAGTGAAAACTAAATAAGTTAGAGACAGAAAATTTGGTGTCGTTACTTGTGTATATAAGAGAAGTAAATATGCCAAGTTTCATTAAAATCTCAGATGATGGGTGTCATGGCATGGTTGAACTGACATGGAATGACACTATGAGATCATTGTTCTTTTGCGGCATTGTTCAAGGGTTATTCCTTGATGCTGTACTTATTATTATTTTTATTTGTTGTTGTTGTAGTAGTAGTAGTTGTTGTTTCAGAGATATTATATCAAGACTAAAGTAATCTGTGCAGTTTCACTGTCTATGACGAGATGCGTTCATATGTAAGGAGATGACAGTATTCCTTTTGAAACTATCTTATCGAGCGGTCGTAGTTCAGTTGATTTTGGATTCGAGAGGTCCTCGGTTCGATACCAGCAGCTGACCATTTTGTTTTTCCAGGGTTTTTCGTCAGTCACACTACACAAATATCGAAATGGTACCTTCAAATTAGGCCCTGGACGACTCCTTCCCGCACCCTCTCCCCTCCTCTATCTCGACTTGACCCTCAGATGCATAGAAGTCATAAAAAAAAGTTCAAATTGAAACTATGTCAGTTACACTTGAGGAATGTTATGTTGAATGAAGGCCATGGCCGCTTACCTTTTTTCCTCTACAGACAGTAAAATGAATGGTGAGATTGGTTCAAGTTTTAAGTTGTTATAATCCAGTAAAAATATAGTTTCTTTCAAAACAGAAGACTCTACTGTTGGTAGCTTCTTTTTCTATTAGTGCTGAAAAATAAATTCGGTCAGAAGCTTTTGAAAACATTCTTCAAGTGCTCTTGAACAAGTCGTTTCGTGGAATCAGCTGACCTCTTCACGCCTGACGAGAAAACTTTCTTTCCTTTCTTCCGTTTACTTAGTTTGTCAGCGGACATCGAACCCGTCACCAATTGCCCCCGCTTCTTGGCGTGACGATTTAGTCAGCCCCTTCCTCTTTCAACACAATCCGTAATCCCACAGATTCTGCAAGAACTTGCGGTTTAACTCGATTGCACACCACAGAAAACTGAAACCTTGGGTTTATAATAAAAAAAAAAAAAAGGAAAAAAAGAGTTGCATAATTTTTGTTTTTGAAGCTGTGAATGCCACGTAGAAGTCTGTTGTAAGTAGAGCACGATTTCCTATGCAAGGGCTTTGATGCATTTGTGCACTGGATAATGATATTTCACAGTGCAAGAAGGAAACGTTCTTGTTAATTTACATACTCACCAGATTCATTATTAGCATAATGTAACTGGACTTGATTCGGGTTTTTTATTGTGCTTGTTTTTCAAAGGGGGGTATTTTGCGCATGGCCAGTGTAACGTGTTTGTGAATGCATACATACAAACACGTTTTCACACTGTTGTATGTTAATATCCAGGCTTCCTTACAAAATGATTTTACAACTCTGTCGAGTAGACAGTTTGTTTCGTTTAATTTTACGATAAATTATTTTTTTTTCCCTTGTTATAGGCAGAAACTAAGAGAGGGAATTTTTGGTCAGTAATTAGTTTAGGTGAACCCCCAGCTTGCCGTAGTTAGTAGCGCTCGAGTTCAGTTCGAGCGGTCCAAGATTCGATTCCCGGTGGGGGTACAAAATTTTGGTGTTGAGCCAGCGTCGTGATGGCAATTGTGGAGCTACTTGGCTGTGGTCATGAAAGTCAAACACATGACTACGATGAGGCGTTACGCTGACAACGTAACCTTCTAATTGAACGTAATACAGACGTCTGACAGGCCAGGACCCTTTAGGGGCTGTCGCGCCGCCCAGTTTAGTTTTAGTTTTTAATTTGTTGAGGTATTGTTTAAAATTCTTCTGGAAATCTAGAGGTCATCAGCAGGACCCACACGAAACAGCAGAAGGTTGTTCCAATCGTTACCGTTTTACACATGTTTTTGCAATACTTGATTTTAAAATCTGATAATCAGAGAATAACATAGAATATGCTGTAGTAGTTTCAATAGAGGCTGGATTTGTCTTTAGGCCAGTTACAAGTTTAGGGTCAAGATTGTATCTAAAAACTTCCAGCATTAAGAATTTTTAACATCTGCCTGTGAAAAGCCAGAAAGTCCTTCGTGGAAGTTTTTAGTTTGGAAGAATATTTAGATGAATACTGCTACTTAGAAATTTTGTTACTGCTATTCAGGTTGACATGATTTAGTGTTCTAGACACGCAAAATTATTTTGTGATTCTTAAGTGTATTCAAGTATGAATTAGTCTCCAGACCAGGGATTCTGGAAGGATTTTCAGTTCAGGGTGGTGGTGAAAAGACTTTAGGGGATGTAAGTAGAGTTTTGCAGGTTTTCTATGGACTTTTAACAGTAATCAATAAATAAAGTTGAGTGTATGTTTCACGATGTAGTCTGTCAGAATCCCCGATCAAGTCTGTTCTTGCTTAATTTTATTGGAATCCAAACATTTTCAAGTAATCTTGAAAGTGTTTTCGAAATATATTTGTGAGAATGTTTAATCTGAAATGTTAGTAGCATCAGGATATTGTATTCGTGTCGTGACAATTTATATTCACTATGTAATACATTTGTTTTTAAATAATAATTCACCAAAAGCGACGATTCTTAAGTAAGCTATTTAATTTGCTTGTGGTTACGCGTGTTTTAGTCATTGTTATGGCGCGCTTAAATCACATCATTCACGTTAAAGGGTACACTGTTTATTTTATTTACTGTTGTAAAATTAAGTAAAAATGCCTTTTTATAAATTTATGGGTTTATAATTGGACCGTTCCGCCTAAAATATTTGTCCAAATTCAGCACTGCATGTGCATATCATTTACTCTCAAGTGCTTTTAAATAACCTTGAAGTTACTGTTAACACTTCCTGAACAAAGCCAATGATTCTGATTTATGAAGTACGTAACATGACAAACCAAGACAGTTTCAAAAAACAAAAAAAAAAATCCTTGTTTGGCAGCTCATTAGTACTTAGATTTCCGTATGGCTTTCGCATAGACTGTCACTGGGTTAGCGCACCTTTCCAGGCAAGAGTCCCTAAGTCGTAATTGAAGTAGATTCATAACACTGGGTCAGCACAAAAATTGCAAGCATGATTGTGTATTGTATGTATAACTTAGTTTAAATTATATTTCTTAGTCTTTAAATAAGTCAACAGGGCTTACATGTGAGTTCTTTTTCTTTTATAGGTAAGTGTCGTAGATGGTTAGAAGCTCGGAAGTTGAGAGGTGAGTAGGCATGTCATGTAATAGAGGTCTGAGGAAGTACTTATGTTGTACGAAATTTACTTTCGAAGACCTGCCTTGTCATATGTTTTATGCTAAAAAGAAAATTACAGAAACACTGTTCCTTATTTTTCTTTGAGACAATAGTAGTGCTGGCATGGGGAGTCTAGTGGTTAGAGCGTCGAACTCATGTCCACGTGGTCCCGGGTTCAATTCTCGGCTGGAGTCCCACTTTTCGGCGTCCACCAGCGTCGTGAGACAAAATAGGGAGTCACGTGAATAAAGACGTGACGGCCACTCGGTCTAGAAAGCCCCTAATACGCCTGTTCGTGGCCAGGTCGCTTGATCCCCACACACAGCAAGCGTGGCAAGTTAACGGACCTTGTGTTCGTGGCCAGGTGGCGCGCAGTACAGACCATACTGCCGTCACTCAGGTGCACGCAGTCCCACCAACCGCGGACAGATGACGCTGAGGCAGGCTCAAGGCCTTCGGCCTGTAACGCCCGTGGTTGTTGTTATTATTAGTAGTAGTACTGGCTTTGTGATAGGGACACAATAGCAGCAGGTCTTAAGTGGCCCCTCGTCAGACATTGATTCGATTTCAGGCACAACGATATATCAGAATTTTCTTTTTATCTGTGTTGTTATTAGATCTTATTCGCGCAACAGGGGAGCATTTCACAAACATTGAAGGGTTACTCTGCTTTTTATACTCACGAGGACTACGAAAGATGGAAGGAAGAATTACCGCCCATAAAATTCATTTTATCTTTATCTTTATGGAAGGAAGAAAATGTGGACATGGACACAAGAAGATGTGCAATGAGGAAGTACTGGAAAGGGTAGGCGATAAACTAACAGTACGAAGACAATGAAGGACAGAAATATAAACTGGTTAGGACATTTGTTGTTTCCATGTTATACACTAACGAATGCAGTTAAAAGATACAGTTGGGGCGGGGGAAGGAGGAAGAGACATCTCGTTACTGCCAGAATTAAAGATATTAATCATATGCTGATGCAAAAAGGAAAGCTGCGACTTCAAGATGAATGGAGATGGCTTGGTTTACCTTGAAGAACGTGCCGCTTTTGCCAAAGCACTGATGATGATGAGTCTATTTTGTACTTCAGTAGAGTACTGCTATCTTTGGATCAGTTAGAATCAGTTCTATAATCGACCGCTAAACATCGAGTCAGCGCTAAGTTGAGGCCAAGTCTGCTTTTGGCCAATGAGAGTACGCAAAATGAAAGTTGGCCTCAACTTAGCGCTGACTGGAAGTTTAGCGGTCGATTGTAGAACTGACTCTTAGAAGCGTGACTTCATATCTGCATCTAGATACTTTATACACACCACACAGTTCCAAAAGTGTTTGTTCTTATACTAATTTGCAGACTAGGTTTCCAGTATATACCAAAATTTTATATAGAGTCGTACAATGTTCCGGAACTTTCGAACTAGATTCGAGCTAGATTTTCCGGAAATTGGTTCTGTTTGGGCAAAGTTAAAATATTGCAAACTATTCGACTACCCGGCGTTGCTCGGGTATTTGTTTATTCCAATATTCTATTAGATGGAAAAAGGAATGAATTCTATCTGTGCCATTTTGGACAATTTCTTTTTCACCCCTTATCATTCCCCGTGCCGATGGGGGCTGAAGTTAGGACTTAGACGCCATCGGGAATACCACTATTCACATCAACAACCCCGAAAGCTGTGGATCCGACACTAATATTGGTCGTTTTCCATTATTTTTACATGTCACCCCCTTCCCATCCTCCACCCCTAGGGATGATTATCACCCCACATGCCGATGGGAGCTGAACTCGGACCTAAACGGCATCGAGAATGTCACTATTCATCTCAGTGACCCCGAAAACTATGTATTCGAAACTAATATCGACCGTTTTCGATTATTTTTACGTGTCACCCCCTTCCCACCCACCCCGAGGGGTGTCACCTCACAGTATTTTATTCCAGAATGTAAGTGATATGTATACCTAGTGTGGTTGAAATTGCTCCAGGCGTTCCAGATTTATGCTTTAACATACATACATGCACAGTTATAGGGTTTGGAAAACAACACTGACAACCCTATCCCACGAGATTCCTGACATCAAAATAATAATAATAATAAAAAAAGTATACACACACCGATGGTGCACAGTGCCGAAACCGTGGGAAAATGAACTTTAGAACTAGATATTTCAAATATCATTAACATTAGAACTTTCATGGTCAAGGTACCCTCAAGGACGTAATACCTGCTTTATCCAAAAATGCATATTCCAAAATTGTCCAATGGAGGCGCAAGAGATCCCCCAAAGTAGGGGATTCCCAGAAATCCTGTAAAGTAAAGGTGGGTCGGAATAAGCATGAATAAGACTACCTTGCAGTAAGTAACAGTGATTCTTTTGTGGCAAGTCGATATCTCAGAATAGGTTTTCTTTCCAGAACAAAAATGAGTACATTACATACATTTCAACGAACGTTTCTGCTACTTTTTATTGGTAAAAGAGACTGTGATTGCCCAATTAGATGTTAGCGATTACATTTATCGTCTGCACTCATACGGAAAGTATTTCTGTTTGTGCTTATTTCCACCACATTTACTGCAGAAAATGCCTGGGAATACCCTACTTCCTTTGAGGAGCCTCTTTCACACCCATTGCACAATTTTGAAGTATGTATTTTGGGATAGAGCAGGTTTGAAGTCCTTGAGGGTACCTTGCCCCAACAGTTCTACTGTTAATGGCGTCGAAAATATCAAGCTCTAAAGTCAATTTTCCCCCACTTTCGGCAGTCTATAACGCCGAAACAATGCATTTGTACACCCTCAAAGGTCTACACTTTTTATTATTATTTCCATGTCAGGAATCTAGTGAAATAAGTTTGCCGATGCTGTTTTGAAACACCCTGTATATAAATTGAAATTAAATTATAAGAGATTTCTTGGAAAATATTCCATAAACTTTTATGCTTTCGGGAAATTTGCTTCCCTGATGAAATATCAAACTCGTAAGAAGTATAGTTTGTATCAAGTAAGTTTCGTTTAACAATATGCCAATACGACCCATTTCTTAATTTTGGAGTGCGTCGGTTTATGTGAAGAAAGTCCTGCGCTGAAAACTCAGACATTGGTGTCCAGTAGCATTATTCCACCTTCTTTTTTCTCTCTCTCTCTCTGAAATGTGTTTGTTTCATGCATAAACAGTTTATCCATTATAATCAGGTGGCTTTTAAAGGTTCAGTGAACGTGCTTATTATTTCTGCACTGTAATTACTTCCATGTGAATCGGAGAATAATCTAATTCTGGGAATTTTTTTGAAAATGGGATATTGTGGTTTGTTCGGTTCTAAATGCATTCCCTTGTGGGCTCACCAGTAAATTGTGTTTAATTGGGTGGGGATGACTATGAGGCCATAACGGTTTCCGTCTGGATTGCATTGAACATCTGGTTCAAGATCGATCTTTTGCTTGATGCACAGACAAAAGTGAAGCGAATCACGTTTAGCGTGAGTTGTGTAGCAATTGGTCAATGTTGCAAGTCGAAGCAGCAATTACGCCACGTAATTTCACACGCGTGATTCAGGAGTTTCGGTAAAGCTAACGCGCTCAATTGTACTTCAAAAGGACTTAAAACACAGTGTAGCTTAACCACAACACAAGAGTTGAAAAAAAAAATGTGTTCTAATCGCCTTATTACTGCGTTTTGAAACAACAGTACAAGAATTTAAATCGACCTCAGTCAAAAAATGCCTGAAGGCCGTAAATGAATTCCCAATGAACAAGAATTAAGGAAGTTGTAGAATCTGGCAGAATTAGTACATGGGAAAGTGAATAGTACGAGGGTTATCCATAAAGTAAGTTCTAGTGGGTTATCAAAACAGGTACAGTCAGTGTCAAAAGATTATACGAAGTCATTAAATTTCTTTTCCAAATAAGTTTGAAATGGATTTGAAGCTTACAGAAAATCACATTCCCTTTACGGTACAGGAAACCGTACTCAAATCGGTCAGCCCATTCCAAATTTATTGGGAGAAGAAATATTACGAGTGGGTAAGAAAGAAACTATTGGCGCTATTTGTACATAGTACATTGTTTTTTTCGATATAGTGTCCAGTGTTCTGGAGGTTTTCACCATAGCGGGGCACCATTTTCTTTTTATCGCTTGACGTCACCTGCGATGTAAACACAATTTCCGAAACATGTTCATTAAATACAATTTGGTGAAAGTTTTTTTTTTTTGATATTACATTGTAAATTCGTTTGTGAAATCATTTTATTCATTTCATTTTGTAATGGTGGTATTCTCCCATTGTGAAAAACTGCTCACTGTATTAAGATATCACAGTCCACACAGTAGAACTTTTAGTTCTAGAACTGAATTGCTTTTCTGCTGTTTTGTGTTGCCCAGTGAAGTACCTTTTTCTCTCTCTCTCTCTCTTTTCTGTGTTGCTTGACGAAGTTGCTTTAATTGTACGAAATATTGTTTCAATTTGATTTAACTGAACTGCTTTTCTTCTTTTTTTTGTGTTACTCGAAGAAGTTGTCTTGATTGGACGAGATATTGTGTTGATTGTTGTTTTTGACGGACTAAATTAATTAATATAAGATTTCATTGTTGTAAATATCGAAACCTATAACAATGAAGATATTTCCAACAATTAACAAAAAAGTAAATGAAAAATCGGCACCGATTGAACTCTTCCCTGAAAGTTAGAACTCTCTGGCTTGAATTTGTAGGAACAGCATTGAAATTTCGTGCAACGATAATAAACATTAGACATAAACGGAGATAGTGCTGCCATCTTTTGTTGGAGATCGTTGCTTTACAATAACCTTAAAGGAATGCTAAAAGTTTTCCATATAGCAGGTGTGGGCTTTGTGTACTGTAAAAATCGTTACCAAATGCAATAGCGAAATTTTTACTACTGGAATTGGTTTCTAAGGCTTGCATTTCGTTTCTTAGTAGCAAAGAAAATCACAGAATAATTCGCCTAAGAAAGAGAAAGAGACGGTGGTGGAAACCCAGTTTAAAAAAAGGAGGTCGTTGCTTCACAGTCAGATGTTGCACTCGCTTGAGCGCATCTGCCCTTGAGAATTTTATTTCAATACTGGCTTCCTGTATGGGCTGCTAAAAACATTTCACGGCCTTTGTTTCCTGTGACTAGAGAGAATGGTTTTGCATTCACTTTTATTTTAATAATTTTTAATTTTAATGGTGCGTTCGTATCGTAGAGAGGGCATTTGCCAAAAAAAAACATGGTTTCTGGTCGTGCTGTGTACATCTGAAGCAAATTTAGGGGGGCAACAGAAATAAAAGTAAGAACGACAAAAATAGCCCTGGTTGTAAAATCGTTATGTAAATAAAATTCCTCTCGCGTGAGACCATGTACTAGATCTGTTTAAACTACTGGATTGTGTAGTTAAATTCTCCTCCGTAAATGCGAGGTTTGAGACTTTGCAAAAGGGGAGAAAGAACAGAAGGATTTGTTATTTAAAACAGTAAGTAATATCAGTGATTACTAGAATTAGGCCTCTTCTTTTTGTTCAAGGAATACAAATAAAGGAGTTCTCTATTTTCGCGTTGTGCCACAAGATACAAGGAAGTTTCGCTGCTGATTGAATATTTATTAAGGCAACCAGCAGGTTTAATTTTGAGTTGATATTTTTTTTATGTTTTCTAATATTTGTTAATTCTGTGTGCCAAATTCTTTTCTTCCCTTTTTAGTCATTATTTGCCATGTTTAGTGCCTAATTACTAGCCTATTTTGAAGATTCGTAGTGCCCATTTACCTGTTAATTTACAATCGAAGTGCCTGTATGCAAAAGATCAGACCTTACACGCCGACCTGGAAATTCATGAAAATCGTAGACCTTCACGGCCCTGTTCACCGTCGTAATTATGATAGAGCCGTGAATGGTGCCTCGTTAATAAGCGTATGTAACGCAATCCAAAAAGGTAACCAATTGTGTCCGTCGTACCCAATCTGCAGAAGATGACTACGAGGAAAAATGACATTTTTTTTTTTCAGGAGGAATGAGAATTTTTAGAAACCTTGGGGAAGGTAGCACCATTGACTTTTATCGTACACCGGCAAAACCCCCACAAACGTATATAGATAGACCGTAGGCATTCAAGCCAAGCATACCAATCAATCAGAAAGATCGGTGCAATGCAAGATGAGAGAGAAAGATGGTATCCAATACTGTATACGGAACACGTAGAAAAAATGACATACACGTGCGGGATCCTAGTCATTTTCCTAATTATAATCGAGCCATGAATTGTTGGAAAGCTTACGGTACGCAGATTTCAAAGAGGTAACAGCAGTGATGCCTCTGGAACAATGAAGGAGACGAGATATCGTGTCTTTTTTATCGATCCGTCCCGACGAAACTACACCAACTTTGCGCCCCCCTTCCTGTCCTAACGGGACTACGTTGATAAAAATAACACCAGCAGATTCATTCCTTCTTTATAATTTGAGGCCACGATCATGCTTCCGGATTATTTATCCCAAGATTGAGGCCACGATCATGCCAGATCTCATTTAATAAACGAAAATACGCTAACTTCCCTTCCCCTTCCCGTTCCTTTATCGATGAACATTAGAGACAGGTAAAGTGTATATCAGTAGCTTGCTAGTTCCTTCACGAAGACCAAAATCCTCCTACCTTTTTTTTTCGGCGGGGAGCTATGACGTCAACATATGACCAAAATATTGGTCACTCGGCGTGTAAAGGTTAATGCCATACAGTGAACACTTGCGCTGTTTTTACTGGATATGTTTGATTAGAAATAAGCAAAAGAAAAAATCTTCAGTGTCGTGAGTAAGTCTTAGTAAGAATGTTATTATTTTGTGGTGTTAATCGTTTGTTGTTCTGAAGCAAACGAAAGCACTGAAGGAAGGCTTCGCAGCACTAAAGCAAATAATCTGCTCCTTATCATAACAATGCTAAATGAAAAGTGGAGCGGGTGGCGACTCAGAAAAGGTTAAATAACTAATTTTGGTTTCTTGTTATGCGTGTGATGTGTATTTCTTCTCGTCGTAGGCATGTGTACGAGGTAAAGCGAGTCTCATCTATTTATACGCCCAACTCCGGAACTGGAGTCACCTCCTCTCACATTCTACACATGGCAGCTGAATCCTGTTGCCTCCCTACCTACCCGCTGTCTCTCTCTCACACATACATACACCCAGAACATGTGTATATCTGGTGGGCCATCTGAGCGCTGACGTGTTAATGTCAGCCTAAATTTAGCTCAAATGCTCCCCTTCCCCCCTAAGGATGAGTAATCATCATCCCCATCCAGTGAAACATTTATTAATTCTGCAGTTAACTCCTCGTCTTTCCTGACTGGGGGTATATATTTTTTTGTCCCTGATGCTCCTGCAATTCATTTGTATTTTAAAAAAGACAGCTTATGGAGCTAACAAGGGCGGGGATCTTATTTGTCGTCCCTGTCATCTTTAGACAACCATACATCAACTGTTGTGGTTTTACGAGGATATAGGAGCCGTTTTATAGTAAATAAAAAGGAGTTCCTCGTTTGCTGGAGAAATAAAATCGTAGTTCACCTTTCAAAGCATGACATAACACTAATTATAGATGACACGTTGTTGATGGAAGTAGTGAAATCCTGCTTAAGCGGAAAGCGGCTCCTGTATAAAATCTTTTTTTGTATGTGTGAAAACGTTTTCTGTCCTTTCCAGGGGGTTTAGTGTAGCGGATGTAAGCCAAAAGTGCAGAGGTGTAAGATAGTAGTTTTCCTGAATTTCTGTTTATTTTTAACTGTAAAAATTATAAAGTTTGAGGGGGAAGGGGATGCTTGAGAAATTGGACGAGGGTGACACTTCCTATTAAGTGGGATATGGAAAATTCTCTGGTTCTTTTATTCGAAACTATATATCATATACAGATGCTTATCAGAATAATGGAAACACCTGTAGTTGGCAACACGTCAGATGTATGGGTTGGCAGTGGTGTCGTGGCGACCGCAGCGCCGGACTGCTGGTGGTGGTGTGTTAGGTCGGTCTCCATACTACGTCAGGCGTCGTGGAACAGGAGTGTGCAGTGGCTGCAGCAGACGGAGATAGTGTAAAATGGGAGACCTCTCAGAGTTTCAAAGAGGGCAAATTGTTGGTGCGCGGTTATGTGGAGTGAGTGTGACGGCAGTGGCTAGTGTGTTAGGTGTGTCGCCAGGGACA
>JAGDQP010058222.1:0-12595 GCA_022664845.1 Lepisma saccharinum
AATTCATTCTGTGCTTATTTTATATTGCATTTGAGTTACATTTAACATTTGTCTGTCTCATCCTTTTTAATGATATTACACTATAATTTTGAAGTTTATTTGTTTCCTTTTCATCTTTAACTCAGGGTTAAACCTTTTGTCTTCCGACTCCCATGTTAGCTATATTTTCTCGTTTATGTTCCTTTGTCCTTACTTTTATAAATGCAGGTATTTCTATTCCACATATTTGTATTCATTCTCACTTCTTTCTGTGGCATTTATTCATCATTGCATACATTGTCTTTCTACCATCCACCCATTCTCATTGCTTTAGTTAACTTAATTTAATTAATTACTTTCTCATATCTACTATTTGCCATTATTTGACTTGTTGCTATATTTCCTTTTAACCGCTCATTTTTTTCTTTTTGTAATATTTAACTGTTGTTGTTTTCAGACAATGTTGTTCTTATTTTAAACTTTGGTAAACTTTATTTTTATATGGGCCAATCTAGTAACTTTGAAATTCGGCCCGTCACGATTCGTCCCTTAATTATTAAAATTCACACTCATGCTTCTGTCGGGACTCGAATCCTTGACCATTGAGCCGTTGGCCTACCGTCACTGATCACAGAGCCAACTTGTTCTTATTTTATTTAAATTTCTCGTATTTAGATAATGTATGCTGTTTCTCACGTTACCAATTACCAATTGGCCCTTAGATTTTGTCATTTTCATTATTGTTTGCATTCTTTCGTGTTCTTTTTATTAGTTTGATCCCATTCTTTCTATCTAGTTCGCAACTTCGAATTGTGCTTTGACTAATTATTCTTTTCCTATTATCATTTCAGGAAATAAGGTTTCTTTACTTCTCGATCTCATCCTGCTTTCTAATTGAAAATTTTCTTCTTCACTCTCTGTTACTTTATATGCACATATATTTTATTTGTTATTACCTTCGTTTTTAATTCCTCTGTTTTACTATTCATCTTCCCTTTTCTATACCACTACTGGATTAATATTATGCTTTTTTTCATTTCCGTCGTTGTTTTTTCTTACTTCTGCAGTATACTGTTTATGAATGTCGTTTGTCACTAATTGCATGATTCCTTTATATTACTCACAGGTTAGAAATGACATGCGAAATTTTGTTAAATTTCCGTTGTTTTAAGAACAAGTTAATGCATTTTTAATTTAATTAATAAAACGATCAGAAAAAAACTCAAACTGGATAAATATCCGCAATGTTTATCATATTAAACATTGAGAAATTATTACAATATTCACATGTTATTCAATGATTTTTTACGTAATGAAATATTTCACATTTGAAGCTATGTACGCAAACTGTCATAATACTCTAATATTAACGCATGTTATCAAACAACTTGTCAGATAAACTCTACAAATTAGCTACATACTAAGTGTTCTGATTGATATTGTTTGAGTAGAACAGATAAATAAACAAATAGCATTCATCCTACGTTAAAGTTATAAAATTAAAGAAAACTATAAAACTTGTTTTATATATTAAAAGTGGACAGATTAAAGGTGCGTTAAATATTGTTATATATATATATTACGCAAATGTTCTTGTATTCAGATTTTAAACATTATTTTATAAATAGCTGTGCATATTGAATAACTCTTACAATAAGTTATAAATCAAAGTTATACGTTATATAATTTACTTTAAAATTGTATACTATATCTGCAATCATTATCTCATTTAGCTTTGTATTACTTATAACTGTGGAGTTTCACGCTTCTAAAATTCAGTTCCGTAATGAAGAAACTTTTAAAAGACATAACTAATACTTCTATTGCAGTAGATGTGAGTTTGTTGTTCCACTATAATGTTGATGCAGGTTTGGTCTTTTCGTTTAACCGATGAGTCGTTATGAAAAATATTTCCCATTCTATATTAATCTCAATATGAACTCTTGTTGATTCAAAGTTATATTACGTTGACCTGCCCAAAGGGATTTCAAATTATAAATATATTTAAATCTGTAATCGTCTATCCAGATATTGTAATATATCGTGTTTTCCATCTATTCCTCTCTCTTGCAACCATAATACGTAGTTTGAGTCAGTTTTGCAAATTATAATATATTCTAGTACTTACTTAAGGAAGATCCATGCACTTGCGAACCATTATCAACAGACGAGGAAACTTGAAAAGAGTTAAAAATGTATAGAGTAAATTAGAAAATTATGTACAATGAAGTCTGGAATTTCTTATTTGTAATGGAATTTTCTTATGAATATATCAATTCAATATATATGCAGATTTTTATTAATATGATAGAATTCGTCATCCATGGGCTGGGAACTTTAGAAAAATAAGCTATGTTTCTATTGCAATGAAATTTTATAAAAAATAATCTGGTACTTTTAAATTAAGCGGAGCGAAAGAAACAAATACCTCCACATCATTATGAAAAACTCCTGACAAATATTTAAGTATTTACATTATTAAAAATAAATAAACGATAAACAATTTGTAAATGTTTAACAAATAGTTTGCTTTCAGCATGCAAAAGATCCAATGTAATATAACTTCTTTAAATACATGGAAGAAAACTATTTATGTATTTCATTGTTGATAATTTAACTGCAATGCTGCAACACCAGGGGACAAAGATAGTGGATATTAAATATCAGTTATGTTTTATTATTTTTAAAAATTGATATTCATAATATTGGTTGCTTAAATGTGTTACAACATGCTTATCCGAAGATATTTTGATATACTTTACATTGCAAATAAAACTACATTCTAAACCATTAGTACAGCTCATGTCTGAAAATATTTTATTACTTTGTCTAATTGATTTAGAAAGTAGGTGCAATATGTATTTGGAATTCATTTTCACGTTTATCTAAGATTCAGGAAGGGATGCAGTAAAGCGTCTCATATGTTATAAGTTGAGGGTCATATCGGCATCTAGATGGTATTACTGAGGAAAATTCCTTAAAAACTGAGACGGAACCAACGACGTCCTGAATGCTAAGTCAGCCCGTTACTACTGTCACACAACTGATCGGCGTTATTGCTCTTGTTTGAATTTGAATTTAATTTTTAAGACATTTAAGGAACATTAGGAACTATATCTTCTTGTTCAGCACTGGTTGAATAATGTTATGTTTTCCATCGAGCAAGTCTAAGAAACTATATACTGTTGGCCTAGAATTCTAGACTCTGGACTTTTTTTCATTCCTCATTTCTCAGAAACGAATGTTCTAATTTGGAACACAAAACTGGCATTTTACCTTGGTAAATTATATAAATAATAATAATAATAATTAAATACTACTACTACTACTACTACTACTACTACTACTACTACTACTACTACTACTAATACTACTACTACTACTACTACTACTACTACTAATAATAATAATAATAATAATAATAATAATAATAATAATAATAATAATAATAATAATAATAATAATAATAATACCAACAATACCGGGCTGCCCAATAAGTAATGTTGTATGTAAGATGATCGTTACAATGACGCCATCTGACGAGCGAATAGTGAATTACACAGAACGTCCCATAGCTTAGTCACATAGGACACTTTATTGTACAGCAGCGTATAAGAGAAGAGTGGTGTACCCCACGTTTTAGAAGTGTGGCTTCTGCTTGATTATGGGAGTGAAGGAGAACCACATACGATATGTGATGCCGTATTCATTTCAGCTGGGACATCTACCCAAAGCAGCGGAACGAAACATCAATTATCGATGCAGCATTTGAACTGCTTGCTGCGGACGTGTGTAGGTGCCAAAGGTGTTTCCAGATAATTCGGTCTGGGGCACGAGTTTCTCGGATAAGTCACTAGAAAGGAGACCTGTGCAGCACGACAACGATGCGCTGCAAGTAGCGGTGGAGGCAAATCCAAGGTGAACTGCTAAAAAAAAACTAGCCAGTGAACACCATGTCACCCATTGGACCGTTCATCCTCATCTGCAGGATGCTTGGTATTTGTCGTGAAAATTCGTTAACGCCTCAATAGAAGCAGCAGTGAGTTTACATCTGCAGTTCCCTTCTCACCGTCGTAGACGTGAGCATTTTCTGGAGAGAATGCTGACAGTAGATGAAATGTGGGTACTCTAAAATAATATTGCACGCAAATGTCACTGGGTACCTAAATGGATAAGCCGCATGAACTGAGCCACAACAGGATATCCGCCATTGCAAAGTGATGTTTAGTTATCGGTGAGATATCCGTGGGAAAATCGATTTTGAGCTTTAGATAGGTGACCAGACTTTCTGTGCAAATGCCTACTGTCAAAATCTTAAACGCCTACGTGCTGCATTGTTGATAAAACCTTCTTCTCTGGTTACTCGCACAGGTGTTCTAAGCCATGGCGATAGCGCACGCCCACGCACGGCAAAAATAATTTGTGTTAATATTGAGGAGTGTGTCTTTGAGAGTCTCTCCCACCCTATATTTTCACCAGATCGTGCACGGACATACAACTGTCTTTTTGGAGCCTGCAAGACTACTATTACATGGAAAACAGTGTAAAATGAGGATGACGAGCGGCGGACAGGGACCCAGTTCTTAGTACCCAAAACCAACGACCTGTTACAGCGGGTGGCTCAACAACTAGTGGACAGGAGGCCTAGTTTCGTGGAGTCGTATGAAGACTAACTTTCTGTCTATTTGCAGTGTCCCACGTAAGTTTCCGTTCTTTTCGTCACGGTGAAGAAATACTACATAACTTATGTGATAGGCTGATAATAAAAAATCGTGATAATTTATAAGCACAATCAATGTTTGAGGCTCAAAGTTTATTTTTATCTTTTGTTTAGATTTGAAATAAAAGATTTTATCTTTCAAACAAAAGATTTTAGATTTTACCTTTTGTTTAGGCAACCAAAATTTGATCATTCATTTGGCAAAGTTGCCAACCTGGTAGATTATTTTTTATATTAACACTTGGGCTTTTTATCGAACATTTGATGTCTCATAGGATGGTAAACATATGTGAAACCAGTAATTCAATGTTAATAACCGCGAAAATTTAATAATATAGAAATTATCAGAATGTCAATTTTGAATGTTTAACCAATTCGCTTTTTACTGCACTGAATTCTGTGCCTCAAACGTGATATTTACCATAAGAAGTTTATGCTGTGTAGGAGATCAAAACAAATTTCAATAAAGTATTTTCAAAAACTTTTAATATCTCAGTTACTAATGTGTTTCCGTAGCTAGTGGTTAGGCATGTTGTATTTCGTTGGCACTGTAAGGTATAGTATCTGATTCTTATATGTTTTATTATGTTTCATCAATATTACTGTGATGGACGTCTACATTACTATCTTGTCTTTGGACTCAGGGTCAGGAAGAATGTTGAGGTCTCGTTCGACAGAGCTTGGCAAGACGAGATACAGGGGAAGTTTTGCCGTTCATTAAGTAATGTGGAGAGACGAATACTATAAACCATTGAACTACTATAACTACTAAGGTCATTGAAGTGTCTTTAGAAAAGTCATGGCGAATCATTTGCATCGAACAGCAGATCATCCAAAAGGGACTCTTGGTTCCGTAGCTTTGCAGTACTGCATGTGCGGGATTGTCTGACTTGGCTACGTTTGTTATTTATCTTATTCCATAATATGTTTGGAGTAACTGGTTTGTAATACCGCTTGAGGAAATGATGTACTATGTTATTCGTTACATGCAATGCCTTTTGTGGCTGATCATACTCATTAAAGGCAGCAAATTCACGTTAGCAATATTAATAAATTTAAGAAAAATTATATAATTTAAAGACAAATATGTGTAACAAGCAAACTTAATATAACAATTTATATAATTAAATCCAGGCTGTCTTATTTTTAATAGGCGAAAGACGTGACCTAATCTTGGCATCCTGTTTTTCCTCCGAACTCAGAGCCAATCAAAACTTATTTTAGGTTAAATACATCAGGTCATAAAATGTATTGTATTGCTAAAGACATCAATACTACTACTACTACTACTACTACTACTACTACTACTACTACTACTAATACTACTACTACTACTACTACTACTACTACTACTACTACTAATAATAATAATAATAATAATAATAATAATAATAATAATAATAATACATTTCTGTCATTAATAAAACGACATTGGAGTTTGATCTTATTTTTAGTGTTATCACAATGGCGAGTCTGAGTTGCAATCCTCGATTAACATATAAATTGGTCTTTAACCGGGATTCATTTCATCGAACGCCTGTTGTTACAGAGTACACGGTGTTATAATTGACAAAATCGACATGGTAAAATATCTATAAAACCATCTTAATTTATCAAATCTCGTTCTTGGAACCAAATATAACAACTAATTTACATGTTCCAATTAAAATTATGCTAAAAAAAAACAGTACATTTAACGTGATTTGAACACTTAAATTCAATTTATAGGTTTTTACTTAAAATCTATTACTAAAAAAATAGGTTCTAAAAAGTTTAATTTAGGATTTTAAAAAAGTGCATTTTAGGATTTTATAGGTTTTTAAAATTGTTGTTTGTAATTTTATGTTTCATAAACAAAGAAGGACAATTTAGTCATACATTTGCTTAAATGTTAACTATTTTATTGTTATTCACTTGCCAAGTTGAAACTATTTATTAAACTAACGAATCTTGGACATAATAAAAATAATAAAACTTCCTTTAGCTCGAATAGTTACTGATAGTTTAAATCAAATAAAATTTTATTATATCGCTGTACAGTGAAGACAGAAATTATATATCTACTTGGTACCTACTGAAGAAATGTCTTGGTATCTACTTCAGAATTTGTATGTAGACGTGTCAGGAAATTCATGTTTAATCCAAATTTGAATTGCGTGGAACTAATTTATAAAGGACAACCATATCTAATTTTGCACTAAGGTGAGTGAGGGACAGGTTAATAATATTAACAATCTCCAAATGTTGAAATAAATAGATATAAAATTTTATCACATCATTTCTCTTAATATATGCTGGCTGGTGAATATTAGCAAACATGATTCCAAGACAGTAACAATACACAGCAAGATACAAGCAATTTGATAGAGAGGCTAGTATTAGAAAAATTGCAAATAACTTGAACTCTTCATTTGGCTCTAATGAAATATTTCAGAATGCACCGTTGTTTACATATTTATTATCTTAATGAAAGCAATTTCTCTCAGACATTAGGCAATGAACTTTCTGACACCGAACACGTTTTTTTTTTTTGCTTTAAGATGGTTACGCAACTTTTATTACGAGCACTTATACTCACATTAGCACCATATGAACGACATTTTATGTCTACGAGTGCAATGCCAGGGAAAGGAATAGGTAAGAAGGAGTGACACGATAGATTATCCCAGTCAGTTTTTGGGAGTTGGAATTTTTAATTAAATCAAGATACGTTCAATTATGACGGTCCCTGTTATATACGCTTTAAATGCTGGATGTGCATTTGGAGAGGGAATAATTTGGTCAAACTAAAAATATATTAAATACTTTACATACAGGAATTCTTAATTCGGTATTATATTTACGTAGTACTAAAATAAACCAAACGCAAATTATGTTTGAACGTGTCGCGAATACATTTCATTAGAATGTGACGATATATGAAATATATCACAATGTAGCTTACCTTTATACTCCGTGTAAGTGTTGTCCTTGTATCATATAAGCATAAGCTAATATTTCAAATATATAAACGACTTTAGAGTAGAAAATAATATTGGATAATATTTAGCCTAGATCATAATAGTATTCAGTAAAAGGCGTGTTTTCCTTTTTAACTTACCAAACACACCACTTACAGCAATTGGCTTTCCATCATCATGTTCACCTGGCAGAAAAAAAATATCAATTATGCTTTAAAATAAACATAGAAATACGATTGGCCGAGGAAATAATTTATAAACATTTATACACCATGTCTCACATTGGATGCACTATTTAAAATAAAGGCAAATTGAAACCTTCACATTAGAAACTAATTTTGATCAATCTCGTAATAAGTTATGCTACTACATTTCTTTGTACAATACCATCAAGTGCAAAATTATTTATCTGATTATTTACAACAGTTCTTATATTTTTCAAATATTTATAAATTTCAAAATGACTTCGAATTGTTTGGGTGTAACCAATAACAATCACTGAATGTTTCTCTTTCCATTGTTCATTAAAATTATATATGCATGTATAGTAATAACCTAATATCATCGTCAACATATTTAGTGCTCTGCCAAAAACAGCACATCCCTTAATACAAGCAAGACTTCGTACATTCATGTCATGTATTCAGTCTTTTCTTCTGAGAGTACCTCGTTTCCTCCTTCTCCTTAATTTCATTAACATTTTTCCCCAAATAAAGTTTACATCCATTGCAATCTCGACCTAGCATATGCCCTAAACATATTCTCGTTTTTTATTTATTGTGTCCAGTATTGTTCTAGTAACACAAAGCCTCTTCAGCGCCTCTCCGTTACGCACTTTCCACGTCTTACCTCGGTTTGCCCATTCTCCTCTATGTGCATATTTCAAACACTTCAAGTTCTATTCCTTACTACTTCGTACAGTCCAGCGTTATGCACACAAAAGGCAGTAGACAATACAATATTTTAAATCAATCTATACCTTAGTCATTGTTCATGTAGTTGCACCAGTGTTTGTTCTTAATGATGAAACCCTTTTTCGAAGTTGCTACATTCGAGTTTATCTGCTCTTTTTTTTTACGTTTCATACCTTCACCTGTAATACTTCCGAGATACTTGAACTTGGTTACATGTTCTAAGTTTCCTCTTTCAATGTTGATATTTAATCTGTTTACAGTTTTTCAATTAAGCAGTTATTCATTTCGTTTATTTACGTTAACTTCGATTCATGTTTATCATAGCTTTTCCGCACTTCTTGTAACATCTTAATGTGTGAGATTTAATTCTTTGCAAAGAACCATATCATCAGTAAAATTTATCTTCCTTACTTCTCTTTCCCGACAAGAACGCGACTTCTTCACTTTCGATGTATCTCTATAGAAATTGTTCTTGATAAATAAAAAACACTGTCTCGCTCTTCAACATATTGGTGCTCATTGTGGTCAGCAGTCGAATTCTTCTACCCATATTTGCTGATTGAAATGCAAGTCTATTAAAATATTCTATATTTCTATTCCACATGTGCAATCTTCAATATTTCTATTTGTTTTTTCAGTTGAGAAAAGTTAATTTCATGTACAAATGTATTTAATTTATATGTATAAACCTAAAGAAACATAATTTCTGGCAAAGATAATAAGTTCAGAAGATTCGAAAGTCACCATCACAATCACTGAAAATCGTCATCATAAAATATGTCTTCGAAATCATCAAAAAAGTCTGTATGAACTGCTTTCTCATTTACTGCCAAACAAATTAACAGACCATCAGAACCTCTTGCGTCCTCCATGTCCATGTATGGTCCAGCTCCTAAAGGAAACATTTCATCTGCTACAACGATGTGCTTCATGTTAACGGTTACCTACTTATAATTATGGATAGTGACAAACATTCCGTCAAATAAATCAAAATTACAGTAGAAATATCTAATCTAATTCCTTGCCTTTCGGTATGGCTCCCGTGATTAAAGCTGCATTACCTCTTTGAATTGACATGCTTATTCTTTGGATAAGAAAGATGCTTGCTCTATCATCACGAGATGATTGGGTGATACGCTTACCTATTTCTTTTATGAAGTTGAGACCTTCCTTTCAACATGGACCACTGGATTCGATAGCAACGGGTATGAAATGGTACTTCTCTGCAATATTACTATATTTTCTTCCTTTTTCCGCTTCTTTTCGGTTGGCGATATTTTCCGTCTGGATTGAGGAAAATGGGAGGTTGGAAGAAGCGAACGTGTGTGAGCAAGTGTAACCCCAAATTAATGGTTTGCCTCTCTTCCAGAGTAACATAGTCATCCCATCTGGTCTTTACCGTCTCTCCTGCTACATCCAAAAGGTTTACGTACTGCAGGAATGCCAGCTGAGATTAGTGCTTTCATTATCATGTGATTAACATTCGAGTGACGAGGATACCTACATGCGCTTTTGGAACAATATGGAGAAGTAATTCTATCAGGCATGGGGAACCATAGAATGATCCAAGAAGGAGGGAAAAACAAATCTAAGGCGCGACGGATGCTTAATCCTCCAAAATTGACAGGGAGAGAAGCTGGAAGAAATGTATGGCCAGGAAGGAAACAATTTAGGATAGATACTAAACCAGATTTAACGGTGTTATGGTAACGTTCGAGTAGATCTTCTTATCTCCAAGAAGGCGAACAACGAAGAAAATATAATACATTTGGTATGGTAAAAGAGTATCTTAATAAATAAAATGCTGAGTGTGCAGAGGTCGGTGAAAGACGTGAAAAGTATGTTTCCAGTTTGGCTATTTTCCCAATTAATAAGGATCTCCTTACGTCAGTATAGAGTGCAGCACCTAGAAGAAAGCATTTGACGTAGACAATAATAATAAATGCCTGGAGCCACTTCATTGAACATTATGATAAGTATATGTTTTTGTTAGATTGTAGTTTCTAAAAAGACAACCTCACATTTAGAAGCATTAATTTTAAGACCAATTGTAATTGCCTTCTTATGGATATCCTTTAATGTATTTAATATAGCATCCGGATCTCCAGCTATGCTTCCGTCGTGTCAGTACCATATATTCAAGTTAGTGTTTATTTATTGACAATAGATTGAAAAGTCATTGTAAATAATGCAGGTCCTAAAGGGTCTGTACTTCTCTTTGAGGTAATATAATATCCTTACCGTAAAATAAATAGCTGAATTGAGCATAACTTTGAAACACATATGGATAAATAGAAGGAAAATTATTCTTGACAACGGTGAGCCTGACTATTTCATTGAAAGCATTTTTAAAGTCAATCTTAAGGAAGGTTTCTGGTGAGGATATTAATAATATATGAGAGCGGTTTGTGCAGGAGCTTCTGCTCCATGTTGAATGCCCACTCCAAGTTGGTGTGGAGAAAGGTGCTTCATTAGCAGATTTTTAATTCTTCTGCATATAATTTTAGAAGAAAGTCTTCCCCATGTGTTCCCTATACTAATTAGTCTGATACCTCTGTATTTCGTTTTCAGTTATATAAGAGAAACTCTGAAGAAAAATGGCCTTATTGCTACGGACACTTCTCCTGATAAGATCATTGAAAGAATATAAAATTTAACCTTGGTAAGGTGATCTTTAGAGTCTTGAATATTATGAAGTATTAAATCTTTGACGATTGAAGGACGCATGCTGTTTATCCCCACAGTTGAACCAGTAGGGAATGATTTAAGCGCCTTAAGTAACTTCATTGACATCAATAGTATGATTTATTAAGTTAGGAGGAGCAATTGCATAAGGGTGTGGATTATGTATTTGTTTTAAGGCCCTAAAAATGGTGGGGTCTGATGGAGCGAAACTGTCTTAAGAAATTAGAAGTCTGATAGCTCCATGTATGTCGCTATCAGAAAGTATGTTCTCAATATGCTTTATAAAGACATCGTTGGATGATTTGTTAACAGTTCTATTATGTTTGTATTTTTTGGGCATGACAGTCATTGGATTAGTTATATCATCATGTGAACTACTGGACCAAATTTGAATTCTCTGTTTCACCTATGTAGTGTGATTAGAGTTTATTGGGAATTTTGAAAGCATATTGAGAGTGATATATGGGAAGAATAAAAGTTCGATCCAGTGTTCCATATTACGGATGTCACAATTTTCTGAAGAATTTCAATAAGATCCTCAGCCATAGCATTTCTTGCTCTTCGAGGAACTCTTCGCAGAATAGGCACTGATGACTTAAGCATTCCCAAACTATCAATAAGTTTAGAACTTTGTCCTCGAATAATGCTACCTGAAATCAAGTCCTGAACAAAGGGAATTTGATTGGGTGAACAATATTTAGCGCTAGGCACAGCTGCTCTCTTTTCCTTGGTAGTGTAATTATGACATTTACCGTTGTGTATCATTAGTCCTCTAGAATTGAGAAATATTTATTACATTTTGAGCAGAGGAAATCCCTGGAATTATCACTAACTCCAGCAGAAGTGCAGGACATATGATGAACTTGATTATTCATGGTTATTTCATTGTTAAAATAATTTATGTTTAAAATTGGTTGATATTGCTATTGTTGAAGAATTCAAAATCTTTAACGAACAATAACTGACATCTGCTTTCTTCAACATGACACAAAACATAAAGTAAACAGAATCGCATCCAATAGGAGCGAATAAAGACTCATTGTCGCCTCTATATCTTCGAAATTAAATCATTATCGCTTGATTGTGTGTGAGATTTTATTTTACTGCTTTTCCTATGTTTCAATAAATGTTCTTGTCAGCCAAGTTCCTATTCCTATGTCTGCCTGTAATACCAGCACAATATTTAGTTTTCAGTCCATTAGGGTGGATCAAAATCTCGTTTAAAAAATAGGTTCAATAGGTTTAATAGGTGCCTACGGTGCGCCGAAAGAACGTCGTGTTTTTCTACAAATTATTATTTCGTTTGCTAATTTGGGTCAAACTCTCGTATATTCAAC
>JAGDQP010058223.1:0-10814 GCA_022664845.1 Lepisma saccharinum
AACACGCTAGCGGCCATAATTTTGAAGATATTTGAACCAAATTTTTATATGTTGTTCCTAGGCTTAATAGCTCGGTTAAGTTCGTTCATGAGCAAAATCGGTCGCCATCTTGGATTCTACCTCAGCCTGTAGGCCTACCGAAAGGGATTTTTTATATACATAATAGATTTCAGTACCTACTTTCCACGTTCCCATGGTGACGAATTTAAAATAATCTTCGAAAAATGCAAAACAACCATTATTAATAATAAATATGAACATAGAAAAATATATTGTGTAAGAAAAAAAAAGTGTAACCCCCACCGCGATTCGAACCAGGAAATTTATTTTGTAAACGAACGTGTTACCAATGCGCCACACTGCCAGCGGGCAATAGGTGGCCTCGCCGTTGTATTCCATGACATCTACCCAACACTGAGATTTACAATAAGAGAATCGTGGTTTTAGAATCTTAAAACTGAAGTGGTAAAAGAATCTAGCGTCCCGGTCACTATTGTTTTTTCAAAACCAATCTTGCGATTTCTACGGTGCTCCAAATGGAAATCACCGTAAGCAAGTTGGAGTACAATTTTAACAGATCTTTCTCGTATGCCCGCCACTAACCGCGGCTGCACCTTTTACCCTCAGCGGCTAACGAAACCCAGATCCCTTCGAACGTATTCTCCCTCCTTGTAAACCTCATTGTAGCTCGGTGTGCATCCTGCCCTGGTGCGTTTATGTACATCCTAGCTCCTAGTAGCTAAACTCCATGTTCCCATGATCACATTTCAGTAATTGTAGATAATGTACGAGAAATGAAAGAAAGCAACCATTAATAATAACGAGCCTAGAAGGGTAAGATGGTGGAAAATGCCTTGCAAGGAATCGTGTTAAGAAAAATACTACCATATTCAGAAGAAAAAATTATGCCTCTCCACCAAATTGCAGCTCAAAAGATGCTAAATTAACTCCAAAATAAATTAAAGTTTTTTTTTTTTTGTTTTGTTTAGCAGAGATGTAATGCTAAATTTTTGGGTGGGTATGCGCTTCTCTCTTTGTAACGAAACCTTTCATATACTATGCCATATACCTGCGTATTTCATAAATTTGGGGAGTATACGGTAACGTCTTAAACTTTGAGGTGGGTATACCCGCGTATCCCCTCCCATTACATCCCTGTTAGTTTAGCGATATCTCGATCGGATTTGCACCTACAATGACTTTCTTTGAATTCAAGATTTTTTCGACCTCTACAAGATGGTATTTCATTTATGTGGGCGCAAAATTCATATTTTAGAGAGATTACAAAATTTCAAAATTGAATTTAAAAAAGAATTAAGACAAGAGTTGGCTCGAAAAAATATGTTATGTATTTCAGTGGTTCTATAGCCATGAACTTTTTCAGACGTTTTAAAGAGGTAGAACATAAAGAAAATAAGACACGTGACCGTGCTTCTTACGTGTGTAGTCCATTTCCAAAAGGCCTCTTGTGTGCAGGTGTATAAAATGTGTACAATAATTATGTTAGGATAAGAAGGCACGAAACGAAAAAAGGAATATTTTGAATTTATTCATTTCGTAAATATTCATTTCAAAGTAAGATTGGTTCTCCAACGCAAGTTGTTCTCTTAAAAGATTTATATTGTATTTTCTTTAGTTGCTTGTATCTGTCCAGACAGTACTATATTTCACTGAGTACAAAGTCCAACTTACACGTGAGTCCAAAAGAGCAATGTTAACATCCGCAAGATTCAAGTCACGTTGCAGTGACGAAGGTAATACAAAGTTCCCCTGAATATTCAGATTACATTACGCTAAACCATCAAGAGCAAAGTTTCGTCCCGTACGAAGTACACCAGCATCAGCATCCCAAATATCGCTGAAAATTTAGTACAAGGTACAAGAAAGCTCATCAAGTTCAAAGTTTGCTAGGCTGTGATTGGACTAGAAACCCGAGAGATGTGGCTAAGATGTGCAGTGATTTTTTAAGATTAAGGACAGAAACAATATAAACTTGATACACGAAACGCTGTTATGTTCGTTAGATGGCCGTGATAGTGTGATATGATTACGCCTCGTTCAGTTATAATCTACACGCTGGTTGTCTCCGAAGATCACGTCTGTATTACTTAACAAGAGACTGATATCATCAACAATCTCTACATGTGACTCGACTCAGCTCTGGCAGTACTCAAGAGAGACATATACTTTTAACATCTCTGTCTTCTTTACTCCTTCAATAACTTAAGTTGGAGAAACAATCAATCTTGTTTGCTTGACTAATGTTATATATTGTGGTGTCATAGAAATATTATCAAAAGCATTCCCTTCGTTCTCGTACCATTAATATAAATATTCCAATATGTAAAACTCGTTGTTAAAATATTTGCCATACACAGTTGAATCCTCATGTTTAATTTCATGGAATAATATTAGTGCCTATTCCTGTTGACAAAGCTTGGCTTGGTAGAATTGTATGAGTCCGTTTAGCTTCGCCCTTGTACAATTTCATACATTATCGTTCTACCCGAACATACAGTTCCGCCAAGACAGCATGGTGGATGGCGCTATGGAGCTCGATCGTAGACAGACATACCGATCCTGTGTAAATTTAACATTGGTGGAGGTTCCCCATTAACAACAAAGTGCTCAAACTTAGGGTTAACGTCAGCACATTCAAAACACTTAAAATTGTAGGATTTTGCTTCGAAATTTTTTGTTCTATAACAACAACAATATCTCAGTCCGCAAAGAAAACCCAACCAATTCCAGTTACATGTTATTCTAACATGATGGCTGTTGCAACGAGCATAAATCGATGTTCGACAGGGATTGTATTTGCACTTTTCTCGCGGATTCCGTTGAAATTCAGAAATTATGAATTCCCGCCCGATTGTGTCAGTCTATTAGGAAGATAATTGTGGGAATGTTTATTTTTATTACAAAACGTAGAGAAATTCAATAGATTATGCGTACTCACGTATTATAAAGCAGCGATCAGTACGCTACGAGCAGTTGAAAGGCATGGATACAATTTCCGATTTTGTGTTTTAAGAAGCAGATCAGTTCTGCGCTTCTAGGTCTTTCCGGCAGTGTCTCAGGCACATTTACCATTCTAAAATGGAAAGAACAAAAACGCATAAATGAAAAATATAATTTACAAATAGTGACATTTACCGGGATTTTGACACCGAAAATAATGTTTGATTTTACTTTGAAGGTTATCATTTGTTTTTCAGTTATTCAAAATGCTAATATTTGTTTAAGACAGCAGACATGCACCACATTCTGGTAAACCACCGCATGTTCGCTTTTTCGTTCTATTAAATCGCTATTATCCCCGTGAATTTTTGAATAAGTTAAGTCCACTTTTTTCTCTTGAAATATAAGCTCTAAAGTGAGTGAAATCGAACGTATTCCGAAAAAATTCAATGATTTTAATGAGTTCCACTGATATCTGTAAAATTAGGTTGCCAATGCATAACATGGAAGTGATTCCTTAAAGTCACCGCTCTGTCTCATTAATTCTAGACGATAATTTCATAGTACTGTTGGTTTCCTCATCCGCTCGAAATCTTACTATTTCCTAAATTTTTAAACAAGTTTCAGCATAGAATTCACTCTCCATTTTTAAAGCCAGAATCATTTTTAATTGTTTTATTTAAAAAGAAGATTGGAGTTGATTGAAATATACTGTTTATTGAGCACGTGGAGAACGTGACGAGATTTATACTGACCATACAAGCCTCTCATGGTTTCGAGGGCTCGTTAAGGCAGTGTATTGCACGAAAATGCAATTTTCTGTTTGAAAAGGATGTAAAATCTAAGTTGAAAATTTGTGAATGAGAGTTAATTTATTTGGGAAAATTCAAGAGCTTGCAGACATGCAATAAGTATCTAAGTTGAGGTCTGTCTTTGCATAGCGAATGTTATGTGACTATGTCGTACTGCTTTTTGTATTATTGAAACCAGATGTTTTCAGATTTATCCACTATCAAGACCCAAAAATTAGATATTTTTCTAAATGTCAAATTTCGAAAATTAGGGTCATTTGTTTTATTTTTTTCTAGTCAAATTGGCTTTTCGATAATATCAGGCTCAAGTCATGACGAATGCTTTTTCTCTTCTTCCTTTCTTTTAGCAATTTCAAGAATTTGAGAACAAGTTGTTTTAGTCTTTTGTATCATTTTGTGTATTTTTTCAACAAGTTGACACTCATTTCTGTCTCTCGTATCTTTGTATAATTTTCGCCAAACGCTAATTAATGGTGACATAATTTAATACAATCAAAGAAAAATCAATGCATAATTAAAAAAACGGATTTGACGAAAATTATTTTTAGTTTTAATTCCGAACTATAGATAATTCGAGGCTATAAGTTCGTGTATACTTTTCTGTGTGCATAGGGCTTTGGCAATGTATTTTTACGACGTTATAATGTACCAGTGATATATATTTACGAAATGATATAATTATAATCAGAACTATATAAATCACATATAGATGTAGGTTCGTATACCGAAGGATACGAGAATAATTGTAGGTTTAGATAAAGGCACACAAAGCGTGATAATATTCATTTAAGTTAAGGTTTTGTTCAATTTATAACAAATTTCAGTGAGGCAATTTCAATTTTGGATTACAATTTTTCGGTGCTCCAATTGTGTTAGATATAGGTACATATTAAATAAATATATTATAAATAGTTTTAAGAAGCGCTTCATATCACATAGTCAGGTTATATATCGGCAACGTGTTATAATTTCAACGGAAAGTAATTTGTAATAAGATATGATTAGGATGCCCCAATAAGAAAAATAAAGTATATAAATAGATAAATGTTTTGTATCTACAGATAAAAGAATCATTAAAATGACGACGAAATAATATCAATAAGAAGAAATGCCTGGCACGTAACTCATTTTCAGCCAGTTCTAAAATTATTTTACGACAGAAATCATGAAATGATTTAAGCACAACGACGATTTTACGAATAGATTATTATGCCATATTGTTTAGAGGATATATATCTAAAATGATATGATATCTAACAGTCCTTATAATTTTACGTACTCAAATAAGACGAATAATATTACTATTATAGACGTATAGTTTCAACACGTATAGAATTCTGAAATCATATTATATTTTCATTCCATGAGAGAAACAATGTAATAATTTTTCACACAATACTTCTGTCTCTTTCTTTCCTGTAGTCAGGTTGAAGTTTTAGCTGTTTTTACGAGTCTGTAGTGGAGTACAATATTGTAAATCTGGAAACTGGGACAAACTTGCATAAGCATGCAGCGGCTGTGTTAATTAACAATAGAATCTTTGTGCCTTATTATTTTCATATAGATTTAGAAAATGACCTTGTACCCCAAAATTAATGTGATGGTTTGAAGTACTTCCTTGATATATACAAAAATTTAGACTATATTTTCAAAGAAAAATTAGAATCTCTCATACCGTGCCCATACAAGATAAATTCCGATTCGGCAATATGCAAACTCCAGCGTACTAAACACAGTTTCCCTTCTTTACTTTTTAGTCCAGTATCAGTTGGTTTAAATTTCTATAATGGAAAGCACATTGAAAGAGCAGTTGCAAAATTAGAAGCATAGAATGACAATTTAAACGAACAAGTTTAACGAATAAAAAGTAATTTCAGAAATCAGATAACATTTTTTTAAGATTTTATAGTTGGTGTAAGGGAAACAATCCGTGCTATTCAAAATGAAACTGCACGAAGTTGGTGTACTCTTATGTCTTTTCAAGCGCAAGTAGCATAATTGTTTCATTATTTTAACACATAAACCGAAATCTTACAAATATTCTGTGACATATTGCAAAATACCTTGAACTTCTGTCTAATGAGCAAGCAAACAAAATCATAAAAGCTAACATTTTACTAAAGTCTACAATTTACAGTGAAGATTTAAATCTGTTTTACAGTGTGGCCCATGGGACATTAATTAGGTATGACCCATCATAATCATCTCTAACTTTGATGCTTGTGATAACATTAGTAAATCAAGCAAATGTACGTCCAGTATATAAAGTTTTTAATTTAAGAATTCAAATCCCCGAAAATAAACACGTAAAATATCACCTACCAAAATATGTATATTTAACTAAAAATGGATTTTATGAGCTCCAAGGCGACATGTGCCGATGGGGTAGATTACTTGTATTTGTGATAACCATTATACCGCTAAATCGATCTGTTTAGATTTTCTGTTCAACAACGCGAGTCTTTCCCGTTGCGAAGCAGAAGTAATCACTACCACTTCAAAATGTTCGTATATTTTTACCTCTTCAGGTGTTTTAATGACGACATTAGTTCCGGCAACTTTGATGTACCGAATGACAGATGACAGATTAGGTTCAAAAGAAATTAGTATTACTGCAAATTTCTCTATTTTTGTCCAATATTCTGATTTTGAAACCATTATTGTAAAAGATATAATAATTGAAACTAAAAGAACGATTCGATCCAATATTACGTTATTTAAAACAATTGATTCTCATCCTAACTTTATTTTAGAAACTCATAATAAATTTTCAGATGAATATTTCAGTAAATTTTATGACAATCTTGGTTCTGAATTCAATAAATCACGTAAAGCGCTACCACAAACAAAGAAAAATAGAATCCATGTTCAAACTTTCCAAATTTGGTCCCAAATATTTGCTTTCGGAAATGCAGTAGTCTTTGTTTATTTTTATTTAATACTCAAAACAACTTTAAAAAGACTCGAACACCAAATGTTGGAATACGAACATCAAGAGGCAGAAACCGAAACTCAGAGTATACAAACCGTTAACCCTAATCAGTAGAATGTTCATTTCCTCAATTTCTTTCAGTTTATTTCTGCATTTTTTCTTCATCGCTTTGTATATATAAGGTACATAATATCATGTTATTGTGTTTTCATCACTTCCCATACACTGTAAAAAAAACAACACTTTCTTACACTTTTAGGGCACTTTCAAAAGCAGGAATGTGTTTTAAAAGTATACCAATTGTGTAATAAAGTGTTATGAAGTGTTCGAATGTGGTCCATTACAAGTACTACATAAATCGAGCGCATTATTTGAACATAATAAAAGCACTATAATCCTAAGAACATTTTTTAGCGTTTTCGAGCACTTTTTCAGCACTATTAAGGGAGCACATTTATCTCACATCCTGTACATTTTTTTACACTTTTATCCAAGCCCATTATATCCCTATAATAGCTCACATTAAATTCTTTGTCATTTTTATTTGTGCTTTCGCATTATTTTTTTAAAGAAAATGGAGGGGGCTCAAGTAATTTATAGTAGTGTGATTTTTGTGCTTATGAAACGTTTTTCTAAATGCACAAGCTTTGAAGAAGATTTTAATATGCATTATTTATCTCTTTATCAGGTAGATTGAAGGTATAGCGATGAGATGTCGATTTAACATAAACTGACATTCTTAGAAAGTCACAAGTTTGCCCAGGTGCTTAATCAAAATTCTACTTCAACGTTAGAACATATTCTCCTGTTTAATAATTTAGCTGTATACAAAAATGCATAGGTAAACAAATGAAACTATATATATTCTTCCAGTTTTTGAAAAACGTAGTTGCAGCGTAAGCTTGTCTCGTCCCGAAGGATGACGTCCCTGCATCAATTGAACCGAATTTTAAAGCTTTAGGTACCTAAGGTTAAGTCGGGACAGGGGAGGGGAAAGGATTCGGAAAAGTGTCGACCAGGGCCTTTGTTGAAGGCGTAATCTCGGCTTTTGTCTAATGTGACTTAGGAAAAACCTCAGTCAAGATGGTCAGCCGCTGGGATCTGACTAACGACCTTTAAAAAAAATCAAAATTGCTGGCAGGATGACAAACCAGGTTTCTAAATTCCAATTTGAGGCTTATTGAAGTGATTCTGCCTGACTCCCAAATACTCGAGCCCCCCCCCCCCCCAGACAAAATTTTTTTTGCAGTCAAAAATCGGTAGAAACAGTGCAAAACTCTATTTACACCCTCCCAATTTTGACTTTACAATGCCCCAAACTGAAAATCCTGGCGGAATTCTTTCTGTATTGTTATTATTAAATACTTTACTAGTTTTCCTTTTTTATTACTACCTGCTGAAACTAAAGCTTAAAAAAGGCCTTTCGTTCGTTTCTATACAAAATTAACGTTCCTTTATGTACAAAATTTAATACGTGTATATGGTGAAATACCCAAATCCTTTCTTTTCTATATCAATAGAAGCACGGATTATTTTTGTTTATCTAAAGTTCTTAAAAGCGACACATTATCTTTTGCTCACATCTGAGCGTTGCCAGCTCTACTGTTTTAACAGTAGATCTCCTTTCCTGCACTATCTACTAGTCTACTGTTAATTTACAATGTAATTTCTCTTGTTTTTCTATATTTTTAACCTAGCATCTTTGAAGCTCCAGCGTGTGTGTCATAAAACCTACGTACGTAGACCAGAGGAATGTAAAAATAAAAAATGAAAAGCAGCAGCTTACTATTATCGAATCAATAAGTAAAGTCAAAGCAGCTTCGGACTGGAATATTTATGAAAAATTGAAAAAGAGATTCAAAAGCTTGTTTTCTACGTCTTGAGCTTCTGAGGAGCCACAGGGACGATATTTTTGTTTTCATTTTGTACCTGATTTTAAATTAATTTAAGGCCTTCTGGCATCTTTAGTTCAGGCTGGATTGGGGTAGGCAGAGGGCTCAATCGCCACTGTCTTTTATTCACAGCAGCTTCCCAATTGTCCTCACGATGCTGGGTCAACACCGAAATTTTTGAGCCCCCACTGGGAATCGAACCCGGGACCGCTCGCACTGAAGTCGAGCGCGCTACAGACTAGGCTACGCAGGACACCCCCCCTCTCTCTCTCTCTATCTATCTATCTATCTATATAGATAGGTAGATAGATAGATAGATAGATAGATAGATAGATAGATAGATAGATAGATATACATACATACGGTGCAGAATAACTATAAATCAGAATGGACTTAAAATAAGCTTAAGTAAGACAAAAGTAATGTACAACCAACATGCTGCAAAGAAGGAAGTGAAGATTAACGGAGAGACAATAGGCATAGTTGATGAGTATGTTTACCTAGGCCAGCTTAAAACATCGAATGCAAAGTTGACTGATGAAATAAATAGAAGATGTAAAATGGCCTGGAGTTCTTTTGGAAGACTACACTTTATTTTCAAAAGCAAACTTCCAATGTGTCTGAAGCGTAAAGTTTATAATCCATGTGTCTTACCCGTGATGATGTACGGCTGGGAAACTTGGACATTGAATGCGCAAACGACTCAAAGATTGAGAGTCACACAAAGTGCAATAGAGAGATGCATGCTGGGAATAACCAGGAGGGACAGGAAAACAAATGAATGGATTCGCGCCCAAACAAAGGTAGAAGATGTAATCAAGACTGCGAAGAAGCTGAAATGGAGATGGGCCGGTCACATAGTTAGACGAACAGATGGAAGGTGGACGACAAATGTACTACAATGGATTCCTAGAGAAAGGAAACGACCGAGACGACGCACTATGGTGCCAAATACCGAAAACGTGGCGAAAAGTCCCCAAAACAAAGTTGTAAGTAGGGAAGTTTTAAGTCCCTCAATAGTTAGGTTGGTACCTGCCGCCTTCAAAATGAGCGTTTACAACGGTCAGTATAAGCAGCTGACTACTTTAAGCTGCTGTAACCTCTCGTGAATGGCGAGTCGCATATCGCCACATTGAAACGCTATCGGTATTTTATATTCGACCGCGCAGAGTATTTTTTACTGTTTACTAGTTTGGCATACATTCAAATGGAAAAAAACTGTTGAAAGTAAGTATATTAATTGTTATTGTATAACTTAAACAATTAAAATACGCTTGTAAATTGTCGATTTTCAAATGTCGTGATGCAAAAGTCAAAGTCCCACGATGTCCCACGATCAAATAACTTGTTCTTATGACCAAAATCATTGTTTAACATAGTACTACAAAGCCTGAAGCCCGTTCGTGCCCGTTTTGTATTGTTCATTTTTTATGCAATAACGTTTCCTTTTTGGAGTCATTAAACATTCCCCTGGTTTTAGTTCTTCAAATAATTGTTTGTATTGTTAGTTTTGTTGATTTCTTACATCAGCCTCATAATTTTCCAACAAATAACATTAAATAAAGAATCTGTGACCTCAAAAATATTATAGATGCCGATTTCCATTGATATCTTAATATTTTCTATATTTAAGTCCTCCATATTGGATCCGCCATTTTGTTTTTTGAAAAAATAATGTCAAATTTGAATTCAGCGATCCCAAACCCATTATTATATGTAAGTTTTCAAACAAAACCGATTTGCATTTATTGAACATATTTTTCAATTTCATATCCGCCATTTTGTTTTTTGAAAAAATAATGTCAAATTTCAATTCAGCGATCCCATAACCATTATTATATGTACGTTTTCCAAAAAAAAAAAAAACGATTTGCATTTATTGAACACATTTTTCAATTTCATATCCGCCATTTTGTTTTTTGACAAAACTAATGTCAAATTTGAATTCAGCGACATCAAAAACACTATTGTAGTGAAGTTTCTGAAAAATAAATCATGTTTTCGACTTTTCGCCACGTTTTTGGCACTTGGCACCACTGTGCGACGTCCAAATGTAAGATGGGTAGATGAAATCAAGCATTTTTCAGGAGCTACATGGATGAGGATAGCAGCAGATCGAGATATGTGGAAAGAAAAGGGGGAGGCCTTCATCCAGCAGTGGATGAAAAATGGCTGAATATGATATATATATATATATATATATATATATATATATAT
>JAGDQP010058224.1:0-12595 GCA_022664845.1 Lepisma saccharinum
CTAATGACAGATGTGGCACTCGAATAAATGTTTCGCAGTAGCTTGATGTACGACTTCAGTACTGCTGACAAGGAGACCGAATTGAAATCTTTTTCGAAATCTATGAATCCCAAACATAGTGGAAGTTCATATTCATTAGTCCTTTCCATAACTTCATTCAATGTTTGGATGTGGTCCATTGTGCTAAATCCACGACGAAATCCGGCTTGTTCCCTTCCCTGGTTAAAATCCAAGTCCCGTTCGATACGATTCAAAATAACTTTGGTGAACATTGTGTATAGAACTGACTGTAAACTAATTGGTCTGTAGTTTACGACGCGTTCTTTGTCCCCTTTCTTGTACAGCAAAATTATAACAGCATTATTCGAACTTCTGGGTATTTCTCTCTTCCTCAGGCATATCGAGAATAATTTCGCAAGTTCCTCTTTCATCTTTTCACCTGACCATTTAAACATCTCTGCTGTGAGTCCATCTTCTCCTGGCGACTTTCCGTTCTTTATCCCTCGAAGTACTTTATCCACTTCTTCTTTCATTACATCTGAGACATCTACATAATTTTCTTCTGAGTCTTCATTTCCTAGCTCTTCTTCGGAGTAGTACAGTTCTGTGTAGAAATTTTCAAATGTGTTTTTAATTTCTTCCTTATTTCGTGTTACGGTCCCGTCTGGTCTCTTAACTGCAATTATTTGTTTTCCCCCTGTCATGAGCTGCTGTTTAGTTTTCTTCAGGCTCTTGTTCTCCTCGATTGTATTTCTAACAATATTTTCGTTATATCTTCGTACATCTTCTCTTATTTTCTTCCTTACGGTTTTATTTAGTTCTATGTATTCAATCCTTTTTATGTAATTTTCCTCTCCTCTCCTTTCATTTCCCTTTCTTTCTTCTCTAAGAGCTTAGTTTCTTCGGAAATTTTGCTCTCTCTTTTCTTTCTGGTGCCTGCTATTTCCTTGGCTGTCTCTCTTATTATCTCCGTCAGTATTTTATTTCTGCTATTGATGTCTCCCTTCATCTTCTAACTATTCCAAAGCGCTAAATCTGTTGCGTAGTTCTAACTCGAATGTGACTGTTTTTCCCTAGATTTTCCAGATCTAAAAGTGGTGGTTTTCGTCTAATAAGCTTCTTTCTCGCAAGTCTAGTATTTAGTTTCAGCTTACATCTCAACATCCTATGATCACTCGAGACTTTGAAACTGTTCAGAACAGACACGTCTTGCGGAATTTATCTGTTATTCGATAGAAGGTAGTCTATTTCGTTTTTGGTCCCATTTGGGCCTTTCCATGTCCACTTCCTCTGGGGCGGTTTCTTGAAAAATGCATTGGAAATCAACAGTCTGTTGGCTTCTGAGAATTCCACTAACTTCTCTCCTCTCTTGTTTCTTTTGCCAAACCCAATGTTTCCCACTTTCGTTTCACTGCTCTGCTTGGCTTCTACTTTCACATTGAAGTCTCCCATTACAATTTTGTAATGCGATTTGCTACTATCCAAAATCTTCTGTATCTCCTCGTATAGGTCTTCGATTTCCTCCTCCGGATGTGAGGTTGTTAGAGCATACACTTGTATAATTTCCATACTGTATCTGTTGTTTATCTTTATTACTACCCGTGTGATTCTATCTGAAGGGAAGTTATCTCTGTTAACAATTAGGTCAATTGAAGACCTCGATACAAAATGGGGGCAGTTCCAACGTCATACAAATTTCAGCTTTATGGGAGAACATAAAAAAATATTGGTTGGTAGAGTGATCGTTAATCTAACCCACGGCTCCTGATTGCGGGCTGAGTGTCCTGCTTTGAGCTGGTAGTTGAAAGGTAGAGAACTATTCGGAAGGGCATCAAAAGATCCAAATTTAGTTGTCGGTTACTGTAGTGATAATTTCTCTGTGAATTTGTGAAAATAAGGATCTTGTTAATGGGTGACTTTCATCAACGTTTGGAATTATAAGAGCTATAGATAGGAACAATAGAATTTCGAGACTCGCGAATTTGAGAAAATTTTAAGCACTCACGAAATCATATGGAGTAAGTAGATAGTTGTTAATATTTTGTTAAAATGTGATATTGAACTCACGAAATACTCGCGAAATTTAGTCAGTTTGCTTCTATCCACGAATTCTGAGATCTGCTGAAGAAATTATAGAAGTTTTATTAATTCATGCACGAAAATAATGGCTGAATAATAGAAAAAAAATGTAATTCGTCATTTAAAAATCTATTATTGAACTCGTGTAACACGGATAATGTTAGAATGAAGTACACCGAATCCTCCAGAGATGGCAGCAAATTTGAGAACATGGTTTGCCATCTAGCGGGTAACTTACGAACTAAATTAGTGTATAGTTGTACATGTGAAGTGTTTATTAAAATTTTTATGCTTGTTTTTGGAAATGTGGATGAAGTATGTGAAAATCGTGAGTAAATAAGTATATAATTAACAGTTTTAGTGGATGCTTGTTATTTCTAAAGAAAAACACTTTTTCTAGGTTTTTAGCAGTATGATTAGTACAAAGTTTAAATCTAAAGTGTTAAACAGTTATTGGACCATCTTGTTTAGCTACTGAAGAAATTTTGCCTAGTACTCACGATTAAAAATATATAGATATTTTCAGTCAATAAATTTAATCATCCTTTATTCAAGAAATTTTACTGTCTCTAATTATAGATTGTAAGATGCTCATAGCAGCGATTTAGAACATTGAGGGTCAGTTCTACAATCAGTGCTAAGTTGAGGTCAACTCTCATTTTGCGTACTCTCATTGGCCAAAATCAGACTTGGCCTCAACTTAGCGCTGACTAGAAGTTTAGCGGTCGATTGTAGAACTGACCCTGAATAGAACTTCACAGTTTGACACAAATTTCTGGTATAACTACGACGTTAATCATTCATCAATCAAAATTATCGACATTATTCCTCGTAAGGCAAAGTGGGAAAACGCTTTCCTTGAATATTGGAATATCATTTTCTATGTTGTTTCTGAATTTCTAAAGGTCACTTCTCACATTAAAAATTAAAGTCATGAGACTGACGACATGGAAGTTTAACATTCCGTTAGAAGCAGAAAGATGAACATTACATCAGATAACAATTGAGTTCATTTGGCAAGATTAAGTCCGTATCTTGGACAGCAGGTGTAAAAGTTCATTCGTTTTTCCTTCGAACTTTTAAACTTGCTTCTGAGTCGGTGATGAGGAAAGGAGTAAGTAAGAAGAAGAAGAAGAAGAAGAAAGAGGAATTTGAAGAAGAACGAGCAAAAGCTAGACTGATTGGTGAGCATTATCTCACACTTTGTGGATCGAGATAGCAGAAACCACGAAAGCAAAAAGCCACAGGATGACGTGATATTGGATGACATCGAGGTGCTGTGGTTTCGCTTGTGGAGAATCTGCCTCCCCCGTTCCCCCGAAAATACGAAAAAAAAAACGCTGCCCATGAAAACGACTATCTTCCTCTTTAGATTTTTTTCATGATCTTTCTCATTCTTTTAGAGGCTACTCGCCTAACCATGACGTTCCCACCCTCTCTCTCTCTCTCCCTTCTCTCTACGTGTGGAAGATCAACAACCACAGCCACCTGAAACCACGTTTGCTCAAGCATCAAAGCCTTTAGCCTCTTCCATTACTTTTCTGGAGACAAATAAAATTTATATACAAAAAACAAAGAATACGAAATTGTGCCTGCTACTAATATTTACTCTAGAAAAAAAGATTACTTTCAAAAATAACACACCACAAGGGAAGATTACACAACGGATAGAAATGCGTCCACAAGATTTATCGACTTTTTTTTTTTTTGTCTCTTTGAAGCTTTGCTCTTGACTATGCAGGTGCCATCGAGCTACGAAAATCTTGGCTTTAGTTAGTTAAGTAAAGACAATCCTTTGGGAATGTTCCTTTCCTTTGGGAGAGACAGAAAAAAAGATTATCTCAATTTCTTCCATTTGTCCAAACTTGAATTTTTTCTAATTTTTTTTCTTGAATGTTAAGGTATGAATGGATAGATGGAGAATAGAGAAACTAGGAGACTTACCAACAGATATACAAAGAGAGATTTTTTACAGACAGCAGACCGACAGATAGATAGATAAATTGATTGATAGATAGATTAACAATTAACAAGAACTTCCTGATTCTTAGGCTAAATAAACTGAGTCACTTTTTCATTTTCTAGTCTAATGGGAATGACATATCAAGGATAGCTGTTACAAGCACTTGACTGAAACAAATAATAATAGTTATACAAATTGGAATAGTATAAAACCAATATAGCACAGGTTAAAAGATAATAGAATAATATTATAAATGGTTAGAGATGATCAGGATAAGGTAATCATCATATAATACTATAAAATATATTATCTCAAGAATTCATGCAATAAATATACCCAAAGCTATTTGTACTGTTCTGGATCAAGAACTGTAATCACAAGAGCTGCTACAAGAACCCAGATATCTACATGCCATAGTTTTGAAGAGCTATAGTAAAGTTTTCAATTAATGAACTTAGGGACGTATAAAAGTAAGGCAAATATATAATCAATCACTTAAATACAAGAAGAAAAAAAAGAGTTACTAAGTCTTAAAATATTATATGTTGTCGTCATTCTAGTTATTTTTTGGTTTATCAGGAACCCTAAAAAAACAAAAAAAACAAATGAGTTCTCAAGTTACCTGAACGAAATTGTATGTTACGTTTCTGCAGCAAATAACTACATGGAATTTTATTATTTAACAAATCTTCTATAAACTGTCTATTGTTTCTTCTTAGGTACAAGGGTTCAACCCCAAAGTATTGCCAACAATGTTCGTAACTATATTTGGAGTATTGCAATTTAAATCTGTAGCATAAAATTCCTAAAAGAACTTTTGAAGTCTTTCTTTGACAGTAATAGTAATTGTATTCCAGATGATTATGGGGATACTTGCTTCTTACTAGAAGCTTATACAGCATTAGGTACATAAGTATATATAAAGGAGATTTTCGACCGTTGGTTGAACAGATTGCCTATCAACCTTTTACTTTCTGTAGCTACAGTATGCAGACAACGTAACAAAATGTCACGTTATCGTCGAAATACATAACTAAATCTTTTGCGCTTTGAATTCTATTTATGGTATTTACCATCATGTGGTATTGGCTGACCATGTAGTTTGGTTAACGAGTAAACGTAATAAAATGGGTCATGGCACTATTTATACTCATTTTATTTTCTTTACACCATTTTCCCTTGCCTTTCTGTATTTTTATCAATATCAGTTTTACTGGTAACGGTCCGAAACAATTTCAGATCCCCAGTGTACAGTAGAGGCATTCCATATTTATCCTGCGAACTTACATCATTCATAAATATAGACAATTAAATAAAAGCGGACCCAGAGGCGACCCCTGGGGTATGCCATTACCTACGACCTGATGGGCAGGCAATGATTTATTTTAACCTAGAAATGTCTAATTAATAAATAGCTGTTAAATCATTTTGATGACAATCCAACCAATTTTAATTTATGTAATAGAATCGAATGGTTTACAGTATTAAATGCTTTTACTTACTTACTTATCCTATGGCTTACGGTAAGTTCATCACCGCAGAAACAAACATTCGTCATAGGATTCTATCCTGGGCAAGATCAGGCCAGTTTTCATCACAAACACATACTTCTCGATCAAAATATATACATTGCATATTGCATTGTTTCCTGCTTGAGATATTTGCTTGTATAAAATGGTCACCAAGATTCGTGAGAGTGGATTTTCCAGTTATAAAACCATGTTGGTTATCGTCAATACTTTGCTTTAGATTAAACCGTAAGTGATCTGCAATAATTATTTCAAAAACTCTAGAAAAACATTCAATACAGAGACAAATGTGTAGCTTTCTACAGTATTGCTATTTCTACCTTTGTATACAGGTACTACAAGGACGCGTTGCCATTCCCAGCGGAAGTAACCTTGTTGGAGTTATTTGTTAAATATTAATTCCATTTTTTTTTGGTTATATATGGATTACACCCCTTGACTATATAATTCAGTATTTTATCTGAGCCTAGTCTAGATTTGGCCTTTAGTTTGCGTATTGCTTTAGTTATATACAATTCTGTAATCAAAGGTATGTCTATAACATTCAAATTAATATCTTCTGTTGAATCTACCTTGTAATTTTGTTTATTCCGAGAAAAAAAAAATCTGATAATAATACTCTTTAAAGGCTTTGGTGATGTTCATTAGTTATAAAGACGTCACGTGACAGCCACTCGGTGTAGAAAGCCCGTTCGTGGCCTGGTGGCGCGCAATTGTGACCACACTGCCGTCACTGAGGTGGACACAGTTCCACCAACCGCGGACAGATGGCGTTGGGGCAGGCTCAGGATCTTTCGGTCTGTAACGCCAGTAGTTATTATTAGTATTATTATTAATGTTCATCAGTTAAATTATTATTTTTGTAGGTAATAGAATTTATACACTTGTACCCAGTGCTGTAGTCCCATTTTATTTCAGAGGGTATATGCTAAGCAGGCACGTATCCACAAGTTCCTTTCGGGGGAGCCAGCACCTTAGATGGGGGGGGGGGCGGGGTCTGTCTTGGTGTGAAATTTATGTAAAATGAATATACTATTGCAAAAAAATGGTACTAACTTCACAAAAAAAAACAACTTAATTTCGGGGGAAGGAGTCCGGCCCCCTACGTACGTCCCTGACGCTAAGTTTATAATTTAAGCGGAGACCATATTTCAATTAACTTTTGGTTTATGTTTCCATCAAATATAATGATGTAATAATTTAATTTCTACATAAACGAAAAGAAAATGCAAAACGCTTTGATTATATTCCATGAGATAATAACAATGAAATTAAATGCATAATTTGTTACATTGAGGGAAGGAGAAACAGGAAGATTGTCGAAACGTTTGCACAATTACGAAGCATCTATATCAGTTGACAATCAGGTATAATTTTATATAAGACTTACTTGCTTAGACGGTACAAATCTATAGAGTAGACCCTATGATAGGACTTACTCCATATATCGAAATCTCAAGTAATGTTAAATTAAACTGCTACATTGCTTTGGAAAACATAGATCAAATCTCATATACCTTAAGACTTGCACAAAGAGACCAACCAAGCCAACAAAAGTTCTGCTCAAATTAAGCGAACACATTTCTTCAAGATTATTATATTAGTGAAGAAAAGGCCATTAAATGCTGACGAGCATCATGTATTTCTACCATCTTCCTATTCTCAACATTTTGTTCCCGGCCACTTGGAACCGAAAATATTTGATTGTAATAATGTCACCAGTCATTGCCAAATTAAATAAATAAATGAAATGAAAGTTGATCATATGGGTATCTTTACAGAAGGTATACGCTGAGGTATAAGGTTAATCAGAGGGTATACGGCGTATACCTCCGTATACCCTCGACTACATCCCTGCTTGTACCTATTCTTTCTGTTGAAGAAACGACCAGGATAAACTTGGAGTATTTTTCAAGCGGTTTTCTAGCTCTAAAAGGTACCTTTTCCTAGCTAACTGGTATTCATTTTTAATTCTACTTCTTCAGGACGTGAATTTATCATAGCACTCTGGATTCCCAGTTCTCTTATAGTTTATCAAATATCTACCTTTTTTATTAATAAGTTTTTTTGAGTCATCCAACCAAGGGTCTTTATTCATGTGTCCTTTATAAGGACCTGTTCTTATTAGCACATATCTTCGATTTAGGTACATTTTTTTCAAAACAATTATAAATATAATAATATAATGTAAGAATGGTCGTCCTGTGATTTTGTGTTAACATTTATGTTAGTGTTGTTTTCAAGTGCTTTAAAATCTTCAACAATTCCTCTAAAATTAACCTTTAAAACAGCAGTATCCAAAATCATAAGTATAATAATAATAACAATTTTTGCAGTTTTTGCAAGCCTTTATACACAGAAGTACTAAACTTTACATAACTCGTATCTTGTAATTTGGAACGGAGTCAAATCAACAGAATTTCCAAATTTGAAAAGTATCCAGAAATTTTACTGTAGAGAATTTCACGAGTAGGCTACTTTAAGTTTGCACCGTCGATATCCATGTGGAACCAACGATAAGAAGTCGAGAGAAAGGATGCTCTTGGCTGGTTTACTTGTAAAGACAAGTACCGAACGGCTGTATCTCACTGGTAGAGCATGGGCTTCGCATTCGGGTTCTATCCCAGTGGCCGACCATCCTAACTGAGACTTTTCCAGAGTTTTTTTCAATCACGCCTGGCAAATACCGGGATGGTATCTTCAATAATTTAGGTACTGGCCGATTTCTTCCCGCACCCTTTCCCCTACCCTATCCCAACCTGAGCCGTAGATGCCTAAACGCCATTAAATACATTCAAAATTCATAAATCGTAAAGACAACCAAATGTGCACATCAGAAGGTTTATGAGTCGTTGCAAGGTATAAGAAACTTGTTAGTCTGGTCATTATGGCCGCGCGTATCGGATCTTCATTGGATAGGTAATCATAATCAGATTCGAAACCTTCTGTTAGCCATACTGATTAAGGTTTATCTTCTGTTTCACCAGGCGAAAGCCGATATTGTAGCCGTACGTATGCACATACCTTGCTCTGTACTTTCTCTTCCATACTCTGGAAAAATATTCGCCAAGGATCGTCAGGCCGTGTCCAAGTGTATAGAAAGCGAGCAACCGAATCCATCGACGAACCGGAAGACATAAAGGATGTTACTTGGATGTTGCTTTGAACTAAATCAAGGTGTCCAACAATTATACGTAGATTTCTTTCTTTCTTTCTTTATTTTTTGACAAGAAACTTTTGCCCGCTACTGTACAGGTGAATGTAGCACATGAACAATGAAAATACTACCCCAGAAGCAACTTTTCTATGTTATCAATTTTATCTTGAAAACAATTCGGATTATTTTTTATGAAATTGGGTTTCCTAGCGTTTTCGGGTGCGTGTTGTAACGTAACATGTTCCTTCTTTGTTTCTTCTAATGTTACGCTGTACTGTGCCACACTGCTTCTAAACGCCCTAAGCCCCAGAGTTCCAGTGCCCCCGCCCCTTCCCTTTAAACTCACCCCTCTCGTCCTTTTTCTCTTCGCACCGTCACATTGAGGCAAATTACTCTTTTCTGTCCTCTCGTCATTTAATAATAATAATAATAATGATATAGAAATAATTTAACTCTGTTAATATGGTTATTTACAAAATACGGTTCAATAATATTAATAATAATTAAAGAATGGTATTAAATACATAATCCTACAGGCTACAATGAGCAATTTTAATTAAACTACTGTAGTCTACTTGTGGGAAACGTGTTAATTGCCCTGAACAAGAAGATAACACAAACTATTTATATTCACACAAAAACACTTTAAAGTAAATTAAACAAAACAATATATTAAGTATTAATGTTATATGAATAGACTACAATTAAAAAGGATTTTATTTACTTTCATAATAATTTTCGCCAGCTCTTTGGCTACGTGGATAGCTCTTTGAATATTAAACACCATCTCCGGGAATATTTATCTCCTTATTGGTGTGCTCAAAGGTAAAAAAAATAGGAGTAAATAATATTCCTAATACAAGCAATAAAGGTTGTTTTACTGTTTCTACTGTAAATTAACCTAACTTTAAATTACCTGAAGTCAGTTACGTTCTATTTAGGGGTTGCCAAGTTCAAAGGTGATGGTGTTTGGCGTTGCCCCTACATGATTTTTAATGTTTTTTGCTAAACTATATTTTTTTCGTATATCGTTTTAAATAGTCATGTATAATTTTTTTTCTTGTAAATTACGCCCCTGTGATAGTTGCGTCTCTAGGTCCGGGCCTACTGGTAAATCCGGCTCTGGTATCACAGAAATTTTCAGTTTCTAGAGCCCATACTTCGACCTTATTCGCCCAAAATATAAAAAGTGTCGTAACTAGCTCCGGTCTCCCTTATATCTAAAGGGGCACTTTTAGAACTAAAATAAAAAAAAAATACTTGACCATTGGTAGTCCTAATTAATTTATCTCCGAGTCATCTTACACTATTAATCTTGATAATTTTTAGTTAGGAATAAAATCTTTTGCAAACAACACAGTAAAATATAAAGTTGGACCCTTCTCCGAACGATTTTCTGCCTGCCTATAGGTTACACTTAGAGCTATGGAATGAATCCATCTGTTTTCACTTGAGAGAAAACGATTTATCTATGGCCCCAGTTTCGGAACATTAATATGAGGTTAAATAAGGGGACTGATTTCTACAAACTCACGAGACACTAACGATTTTGAATTGCTGCACTTTCCTGCAAATCATAAATAAATCGTATATTTTTAAAAGGGCATCAGTCCAAGAGCACACGTTTTGGGGAAATTAAGAGAAAATGTTTTAAAATAGAAAATAATAAAGTGAGATAAATTCTATGGAAGTTAGCAGGTTCAATGGTTCCAAACTGATTCTGAGTCACGTGATTGTATCGCTATTACAGTATGTGTATATGTTATTGGTCGGTAAAAGTTGGGGACTGATACCCTTTTATATTACAAAAAGACGATAGGACGCTTAACTTTCAACTCAGCAACCGATGTTCAAATCTCGCAGCAGTCGTAACTTTTTTTCTTCCTGTTAGTACCGAAATCAACACCGTGTGTTCCAGACATGTTAACTCTCATGCAAAATGCGTGAGAGGTTCTGTGGCTTAACGTTTCTGTTGTAACTCTTTAGCATGTTTTTTTTTTAGTTTATCAGCAAGCTCCCGCATTTCCTTCCTTCCAGATTGGCAACTCTCCCGCATTCGAGGTTCACATGTCTGATGTAACACACAAAAGTGGTAGCCACGCTCGGACACAGAATTCTATTGAATTAACACAGCTATTTTTTAGTGTGTACGCTAAGCCTTGCGCGGAAATGTAATATAGGAATTTTAGATACAAAACGTGGACTCCGATTCTGGTGGTAAAAAGTCGTGTAGCTTGTATTCACTTCCATATGCTATTTTTTATGTGCATTCCGACAATTAAAATTGCTGATCATTGCAGCCGTACCATATCACTAATAAATTGCACAGGAATGGCGAAATAATGTACCACAGGAATGCAGTTCCACTAGCATCTGTCGAAGAGCATGTCACTTTAATTGGCAGGATTTTTTTTTTATTTTTTCACTACAGTCCATCCAATGGCTGTTGGGAATTCCTGTTCGAATTAAAATTCCACAAAGTCATCTCAAGTGAAGAAGTCCTCAATATTAACCAGTAATCGTTGGACATTAAGACAATTTGAAGGTAATCATTGAATAGAAAGAGTGAAAAGGGGAACCCATGACAGCGGCAGATGGCATTATCACAGAGAATTTTTCCACTATGTCGCCAATGACAGTAGAGACTAGAAATTCCTTTTTCTTTTAAGGAGCGTTAATTGAACGTTTTAGCGTAGAAGTCTACCAGAGAAGCGATATTCTGATTACCACTGTCGCAACTTTAATTGGTGAATTGGGAGGAGGGGTAAAAATGTCTATTCTTCTTCATTTCGCGGCAACCCTTTGAGAATACAATTGTTCTTGTGGAATTGGTAGGTCTATTAATTCCACAGTAATGGAATATATGCTCTGCGCCTTTAATAAAAAGACACTTTTATTGAAGATGTAATTATAAGATGGTGGGAAGTTTTACAAGGACATTTCTCAATTACATCGGCTCTTTTGACTTAATAATAATTTTACATTTTTGAACTACTACTACTACTAATAATAATAATAACATTGACTAACTTTTTATATCAAATGCCTTTAGTATATAGTATCAAAGGTGACAAATTAACTGTAATTCTTCATTGATTACATCATTTGTGTTAAGGAAGTTAACAATCGTTTGCTCATATCAACTGTGAAAAAGAAGTTCTAAAGAAATGTTAAATGGTGTAACTTTTGGTAGTGCACATGCATAATAAAAACATTTTCTTGTGCGTATAGCAATAAATTAAAATGTGATTAAAAATAGTTTTAAAAACGGATTTAGTTGAGACAGGAAGAACCATCCTCGGTTAACAACAATTTGCATTAAATGAAGACCTCTTTTTTTTCTTTTTTCAGTATTTTCCTATAACTTTACATAATAAATTATTACATGCAATATTTTTTTTTCAGACAACTAATGATGTATGAAGTTACATATTCATATGTCCATATGTTCAAAATATTACTAAGAATGTTTTTCTCTAGGTAATAAGACGGACTAATACTTCGCCAGAGTGGTTTACGACCTCGTAAATCCTTCGTACGTCAGAGCTACCTAAGGAAGAAACAATTTCATTCATATATTTCTTCGATGCTTACGAGCGAAATATTTTGCAAAGGTGAAGTGTTCCTTTATGTAGCTCCGTGCCGTGCATATATTAATATACCATGAGCACGTGCACATATACAAGGAATTAAAGAACCTCAGAATTAGTTAAAGTCCATTAAGATTACTTACAAGGAAAGGTGTTAAGTCGTGAGAGCTAGATTTTTGTAAGAAAAATTTGTTTTCTGACTAATTTCGGGTCGCTAAATACGGCAGCGTGGTGATAGTCACTCGTTTCGGAAATGCGTTGTTTGCCCGCTACGCTT
>JAGDQP010058225.1:0-12595 GCA_022664845.1 Lepisma saccharinum
GAGCAATATTCAATTTTAGGGGAGATGAAGGTTTTGTAGAACATACTCAATGAATGAAGGTCCTTAATTTCTGTAAATCTATAGAGAAGACCAAGTAAGCGCATAGAACTGTTAGTTACAGAAGTCACGTGATCAGCAAATAGAAGTTTTTCGTCAAATACCACTCCAAGGTCCTTTTGAGAAGAAACTTTAGCAATAGGATTATCATCAATGATATAGGCAGATGGGATTTGATTCCTCTTTAATGAAATAGTAAGAAAAGAAGATTTTGAGGGATTTATTTTCAAGTTCCACGCATCACACCAGTCCAAGAGGTCAGAGATGGAATTTTGGAGATCAGCAACATCCTGTAATGATCTGATTTCTCGAAATAATTTACAGTCGTCAGCAAAAAGAAGAATTTTGGTTTCAGATGACGAGAGATGAGATGGGAGATCGTCCATGTATAGAAGGAAAAGGAGGGGGCCCAAAACACTACCTTGAGGTACACTAGAGAGAACGGGAACAAAATTAGAAGATGATCCAGAAAGAACAACACGCTGTTCGCGGCCAGTGAGATAGTCTCGCAATAATGAAGAAGTTACCATGGATATTGAATCGGTGAGTTAATTTATAAAGAAGAAGATTACAATCAATTCTATCGAAAGCCTTACTAAGATCTAGATAGATGACATCAAGTTGTGTGTTATTGAAGCAAAGACGGAATGAGGAACACGAAAGATAAAACAAAATCAAGATGGAAGCAGAATACCTTAAAGCGTTGAAGGAGATTATTACAACAGACCGAAGAGGAAGTTGGAGCACTTCAGAAGGAGATCGAAAAAGCTCAAAAAAAGGGTAAAACAATATTAACCAACTTAAAAGAGAGATAGAATGCATCAGTACAACTGTTTACAATCAATGTGACATTTTTAAAGGATTGCTAAGGATTTATCAATATAGGTACATCATGTGTATCTAGATATATAATTTTAAAAGTGGATTGTGAGTGTTTGCTGTTGGTTAACTACCGAACAAACCAGACTATATACAGTTAATATACTGAAAGTGATGTGAGAAGACACGAAGTTTTTATCGCTCCAGGGAACAGCCTTGAAAGCAGAGGTAAGATAAAGATAAGTGCTAAAGAATATAAGTACTGTTATTAGGTTTTGAATGTTAACGAAATTTTATGGTTTGGCCAAGAAAAGGTCACGAAATTTAATTTTGGAATTTTAGTAGACACCTTGGAATAGCAGAATAATGGTTCCAAAATACGAGCTGCATTCCTACTACTTTCTAAGGTAAGTTGGAGTTTTACAAATGAGGTTAGTGTATATTATTCATCCAAATGAATCTAATCAAATGAATAAAATATTTTATGATCTTGAAAGAAAATTATATTTGAATATGTCAGGGTTTCTCAACGTGGAGGTCGCGACCCCCAGAGGAGTCGTGAGTTGTGTGAAAGGGAATCGCAAAAGGTTAAAAAATAAATTTAACTAGGGTTTGTAGGTTAGAACTAATAAATTTCGAAGACGATATTTTATTTTGCTTATTGTTTTTATAATTAGGGTCTGCTAAAATAACGTAATTTGTTGAATGGTTTTGAATAATGTAATTAGGATGTTTATTATCAAATACAGAAGATCAACGGTCATGTTTTTAGTTGCAGGATGAAAACGGTTGGGGTAGGTGGAAAGCGAACCTATGATTCTCAGTGTGGAAAGTGAACATAGCTAATCAAGCTAATAACCACGCCAGCAATCTGTTATCCAACGATCCAACACATCAGCTTATTCTTACTGCTTGTTTGGTTACACACTCATTTCGCTTACTTGTGTTTTACCCCTTTTTCTGAATATGATTGTATTCAGATACTGTATCGATGAGGATGAGGTCTCTCCCGGAGGGAGGAGTTGGTCTACTGCTCCAACGCTAACCAGACATGTTGGGAGAGGAGAGCCGAAGCTCACAACTGTGATCGCCACTGTCTTTTATTCACAACAGCTCCCCAATTGTATCCTATTACGATTTATTAAAACATTTGCATAGTTGAATTTAACACAAAAAATTGACATCTATTTACAAAGTAGTTCTGTTAACATTTCATGTAACTGCCAGCGGAAGTTGAAAATTAGGAATAAAAATGTCGTGTGTGTATTGTATGTTTTCGCCTCCTAATATTATAACCAGAGCACGGGAGTAGGGTGGGGGCACCTGGTGCTGTTTTAGGCACCTTTGGCTCAAATGGATTTAATCCACATTATAAAAGAGTACGGGCTATTTTACGATGCCTTGAGCACGGCACCCCGACCTAACCCACAGAACACACTATATCATACTCTAATACACCATACCCTAGTGGTAGTGGGGGGTCCCTAATATGGCATATCGTATTAAATTTTGTAAAAGAGTACCAGCTGTTTTATTGGCTTCCTCCTCTCCTTTCTGGTTTTCACATTTGGTATTATGGCATATACCTAAAAAGTAGTGACCTCAAAGTCAAAGGTCAAATATGAAATGGAGTACCCGCAGCTGAAAAAATGGGTACGATGAAGAAATAGAAATACAGTTGTTGTTTATTTTTTATTATAGACTAAACTTTTTCTCATTATACATAAAATAACATTAGTCATAAACACACACACACACACACTGTTACACATAAGGCATAAACCAAACCTCTTCGCTACAGGACACACACACATATACAGGTTTACCCACCAAAAGTGGCACCCTAGTGTGGACGCCTCGAAAGGAGCACCCTTCCATATCTCGAAAACTATTGGGTATTTTTACGAGATATTTCAAGGGCAGGTGCGGGACTAAGATTACTACATTTCTGTCAGGGTCTGGAAGCTGAAAAGTGACCTCAGGAAACGAGCACCCTAAAGTCGTAACCGAAGAAATTGACACCGATTATACACACACAAAGTTGGCAACTTGTGTTAAAATACGTTTTAACTTACAGTGTAAGCAAACGTGTGTATACCAGGAGTTGGAACAAGCAAAAGTGGAACCTGTGTTTCCTGCCAGTGTTCCGTCTGTACCGATGATATTTGTAACGATTATACCAGAATTCCGTGTATATAGCGTAAGTTGGACATAGCAAAAGTGGGCCCATATGAGTTTTTTCTGGTTCTTTTAGATTCTCTTGGGCTTTGAGGCCGAAAATGCTACTATCTGCCTTATATTCAAGTACTGCTCATTACATAATAATAATAATTATTAGTATTATTATAATTACTATTATTATTATAGCCGGTAGTGTAGGGGTAGCGTGTCTGCCTGCCAATCGGCATTGGGTAGGTCGAGCGTGGGCACGAACCCTGCTCCGACCGGCCATCCAACAGGTTTTCCCTGTTTTTCGTCAGTTCAACCAAGCGAATGCCGAGATGGAACCTTCTGTAAGGTCAGGGCCTTTCCACATTCTTGCGCCTCTCTCTCCAGGCCTGAGCCTAAGTTGACTAAAGGTCATAAATGCATATTCAGTACAAAAAGGAAAGCAATAGCTCCGACATTTTTTCCGGTTTATACAAATTTAGAAAGAAAGTAAAAGAACTGCCGGCAAAATAAAAATTTTCGTTATATTCTGTAACGTCCTTAACGTTCCATATAAATTTAGTGTTTTTGCTTCCCCTGAATTACCTTATATCAAATCACCCTTTCGGCTATTTGTATATACGCTATGGACTCAAGAAAATAATTTCCATATTCATTTTTATTCTTTCTTTCAAACAAGTAGATTAAAATAATAATACGTTAAAAGTTATCGCTATAAGGTTAGAAAATTGTGAATTCCGCGTTTATTTGAAATATACAGAAAATTAACATGTGTGTATATGTAAACATATGTCATCCGGAAAGCAAGAATTTAACTTTGAAATGTGTCAATATGTGAAGATTAAAGGTATGTCACGTGACGCTGTGACTTCACTGAATCAGAGGTGTATAAGGGTCGAATTCAGAGTCATGCTCTGAGAACGTCTTCAAATGGCATTTGAGTAAGAGCATTTCGAAGTGATATTTTGTACTTAAGAAATGCCTTATTCATAGTCACTTTTCAAGTACATTTCTTCAGAAACTGATTTTGAGTTAGTGGGTAATCCATGTCTTGTTGAAAACTTAGTCTCAAGAAACGCATGGTAGCCAACTGAGCAACATTAAGACTTTCATGTAATATTTTGCTTCATATGTCAATGAACAATGTTGTATAAAACTAATTATATTGAAAAAAATGTAAATATTGCATTCGATAAGTCTGATTCTTAAGGTCGTATAAAATGATAGTGATTAAAAACGGGCTGATATTTGGTTTTATTTTCAATTGAGGTGTAAGGATAGCATATGTGGCATGTAAACAAATATATGTTTCCGTGCAGATAGGGTTTAATGTCGTACAGATTATACTTAAGAAGCTTGAATTAAATTGACAATGAATTTAATGTAAACGGTGACCTCACTTTTATTTATGAACCTCGTAACAAAGTGCAATTCAAGGTATTTGTCTACGGTATTTCTGTAGTATTTACACTTCACATCAACGTGCAAACCTGTGGAAAATAAATATCCCAAAGTTTTACTGCGCCCATGTGCGATTTCCCATTACAATGCCTCTCTACGGTATTTCTTTACTACTTGCAATCTGTTACGTCATTCAAACCTATGAAACATGTAAATTTAATTGAATTTATTTTAAGGCCTTTAGCCAACTATGGCTTAGGTCGTATCGAGATGATGATGAGGCGATGAATTGGTGGAATGAAGAAAGCGGCAGGAAACTGGAGCACCCCGAGAAAACCCACGCATATGGTGTTTGTCCACCACAAAGCCTACGTTGCATGAGCAGGGATCGATCCGACGACCCCTATGAAACATGTAGACTTAGAAGTTTCATTATCCTTTATTTGCACTTTCGATCCCAATGAAAATGCAGCTTCTGAGTTGCAATAGTACTTGGTACTTATGAACTACGTGCAATCGTTCTCTTCACTACATCATTTAAAGGTGTGAAACATATGGAACACAAAGTTTTATTCTTTTTTTCAATAAATATTACATTAGCTTCCCAAGCTTCCGCCAGCTATTGAGTCGTATGTATTACACATTCCCTTGCAAATAATTCACACAGGCACTTCTAGAAACATAACGATTTCCAATAATCCAAAAGTGTTATGAAAAGGCATGTGTCATTACTATTTCGTTAAATACGTACTCGAGTTGTTCACAATATGCAAATATGGCGGCATGGGGAGGAATACTGATTTTCAGTTCGTGTTATGAATGACACGTATTTTGCTACAGAAATGCAACGGACTCAATGTCGAGTTTCCTTGGCGTACTGAAGGGCATATAAGAAAGAAATATCGGTAAGACGCACGTCGTTATTGATATCAGAAATAAAACTGAAGAAATTGATAGAACTTCAGGTAGTACAACAAGGGAGTACTGCAGTTTAGCTACTTGTGCCTTTATAGTTTTATGTTCCTATAGCCAGGAAATCTACTAAAAAGAATGGGATATAACAAAAGAAGTGACGTAATGGGGAAGTTAAGATGTCTTCATCTTTATTCATCTTTTCTATGTGCTCATAAAGAACACAAAACCCATGTTTTAGACGCGAAAGTAGTTGGTCCATGTTTCTGTAGAACCCAATAGAATTTAATATTACCCCAATAGAATTTAATATTACGGGATTTTCATTACAGAGAATAGAAAATCACCATAAACAATGAAAACTACGTCATTCTAATTTTACTGTAATCTATAAAATACAAGGAGTAACTAAGCACTGTTGTTCTTTTAAGCATGGTTTTCGTACCTGTGTGGAACTGAACAAATTCCCTGGCAGAAAAATTGGATTACTTTTTTAGGGGCTGAATGGCTTAGTTGAGTGACCCGCCTTGTTATAGACACGGAGTTATGTGGAATAACGTGATTTCCATTGGTTATCTGCAGCAAAGTCATGGGTTCATTCTGAATGGAAGGACACACAGATCCCTTCTCTGTTATGTACTTTCACACATCGGTCACTGATTTAGGCCAGAAAGTTGCGTTCTATGGAAACAAGGACTAACTACTTTCGCGCCTTATACATGGGTTCTGTGCCCTCTATGAGCACATCTTAACTTCCCCTAGGTAGTGTTTTTATTTCTCACACCTTTCAGTAGGTTTCATTTCTATAGGAAGATAAAACGTCGCATTTTGTGTCGTTTCCAGTTCTCTATCGCACAAGTAGCTAAACTGCAGTATTACAGAACAACAATATTATGGATAGGAAGTGCAGCAGCGAATCACCCTTTGTTGTAGGTGTCTGATTTTGGAATTATGAAAATGCCGATATTTCAATTGTAATATGTTGGATATTATTGTATGCGACACTATACCGAATCCACACGCAATTACTTCCTGACTTGGGATAAAAAAATGCCTACTTCTCAACTATTTCTTTGGGTTTGAACTGAATCTTTTTCTTATTTGTTTTTCATTTCAACATTCCAATGGATTTAACACTTTTCTTGCAAATCCCCCGAGATTTTTTTGTAAAACCATGAATATTATTATTTTGTTGTGTTTTACACTGTCCCTCTACAAATACATATCAAATTCTTTCTCTCAAGTCATGGTAGACCTTCTCTTTCACAAAACGCAATTTTCGTTTCCTACAAGAACAACTTTCACTTCTCAAGAGAAAGAAAATTGCACTATGAAATAGTTCATTTCAAACACTGTCTCAAGATATGATTATGAAACTGTAAAAATCAAAACTTAACGAAATGCTTCTTGAAGAAAATCAACTTGGAATTCTGGTACCCTTCGCAAACTTGAGAAAGGTTTGTGAATCACCAGCAACCTGAAACCATATCTTCAAGTAACGAATTTTCTACAAAACGCGACTCTGAATTCGGCCCTAAGTAGCGCCAGGACGATTTGAAATCAGTTCCGCTCTCTGCTTGGTGTTCTCTTCTTTGGACAGATAGTCCACTAATAAATTCTTATTATCTGAAACTTCTTTCGCATATTCTTTACTAGGCTTATGCTTATTATATTGCTTTATCGAAATCCGCTATATCTTTATTACCAATTCTCTTTTGAAACCTTGTTCTCCAACTGAAGAACGCCTTCAGACAGGCCGGCTGTGGTACCCATTTACCTTGTCCTTTGGTTGCACGCCATCAGACAGGCGGGCAATCATTACTACTGGTGGTCAGTGGTTTTCAACCTTTCTCTAGTTGTGGTACGCCTTCAGACAGGCGGACCAAGGCTATTAACCCATCCTAAGGCAACTAAACGCCTTCAGTCAGGCGGGAAGGGGTACTTATCCATCCTTGGTGTACTTCACGCCTTCAGGTAGGCGGGCGTATACTACTTTGCCCCTCGAGTGTCTTCAGACAGGCGGTCGGTCGTTTGCCTTGCTCTGGTATGCCTTCAGGCAGGCGGACAAGAGTATTTATCCATCCTTGGTATACTTCACGCTTCAGGTAGGCGGGTGTATACTACTCATCCGCTCTTGTGAAGTTTCCTTTCCGTATGCCTTCATGTACTACTAATTAAGATTTGCCTTTCAGCATAGTGTTACTGTTACTGTTCGGTGATCCCACAGCCCAGAAGCCATGGCAGAATATTGAGAGTCTATAATGAGAGACTTCCATTAGATCTCTCCAGATCCTTTACAAGTTAAGTTCCGGTTTTAAGACACGTTACACCTTTAGAAAGACGAGGAGGAAGAGCCAGAATCACACACTTTCCATCCTAGCTCCCCAAGATGACGGAAAATAAGTAAATATTTCCCTCAAAAATGTTTTCAAAACTACTAATAGTATCTGGTACATAGTGACAAGCCTCCAGGAAAATTCAAAGGTATTCGTCTATCTCCAGCCCTTTATGGACTTCCTGCACCCTGCCAAACAGAGGAATTTTCCAGGATGACAATGCACCAGGCCCCAACGGTGCGCGACTGGTTTGATGAACATTCTGGCAACTTTCAACACATGATTTGGCCCCCTAGATCGCCGTACATGAACCCTATAAGCACATCTGCGATATTATCGACCAACTATTCGTGCCCAGAATACTGCACCTGCAACAACCACCGAATTGTGGACGGCGATCGAGACTGTATGACAGCACATCCCTCCAACGGACTACCAGCGACTTCTCGTGTCCGTGCCATGTCGTGTGACTGCACTTCGCCGTGCTCGAGGGGGACCAGAAAGTTATTAGGTAGATATCTCATGACTTTGGCATTTCAGTGTAGATTGGCATTGGCCACAGGTACAGTTTCAATAGCTGTACCTACCTTCTAGAGCATTTTTTCACCACATCTAATCCTGTTCCTGTACATTAAAAACACACAGACGTTTGCACCTTTTCACTGTTTATGCTGAGATGCAACTTTTTTCTATAGTGTGTCCGACGTTTCTTGGATTCATCGCTTTATTCTTAGTAGGAATAAGAAGTCAGAGATAGTGATAGAGTAATGTTTCTTGTTTCTAGTTTTACAAAGGGTGGGTTTGTCCTAGTTTTCCATTACAGGTATCTAAGATGGTTATACTTGGTTCCTTATGCGTTTTTAATGATATCTGGTGTTTCTGTGCCCAATAGCGTGGAGCTCATAGTCCCTATTAAGAACCAAAACCATATTTGAAAAATCACAGGATCTGGGTGTTATAAAGAAATATAGTCACATGAACCATAAGATAACAGAGCTGAACAAGAAATCAGATTACCGAGAGACCGGAACAGACTAAAAGGCAGGGGAACTTCCCAAAACATGTAACAAACCGAACAGACAAGAGGGAAATGGAGGAGGGAAAGGTTTAACAGCAACCGAACAAACTACATGTCAAGTAGCAGAGCCACCGGAGAACACGCCTAGTCCACCACCGATACAAATTGTCATTTTATCACGACAGACATTATAATATTATAATAGTAAGCAAACATTCACTTACAAGACGCCTGAAGCCAAAGAAACCGCGATTCACGTATACACGGAAACTGGAAATAGAGCTTGATTCGTAACAGAAAGGGGAAACATCAGACTACAACAAAAAACTGAATACACTCATATAGGTCCGTGGCAACACACATGAACTTAAAACCTTAAATTGAATCTATTTAGTTCATGAACTTGTCTGATAAGTTAAAAGTATATGTTAACTTTGTGTTTTGATTGGTTTTGAATGCTATTAGCTTTTCTTCCTGCATTAATTTTGTACCTACTTATTCATGCTATTCAAATACTCTTCCATGATTTGAACTACTATATTTCTGTATTATTAAATCATCATCTATTCAGTTTATTTACGTTATGTTATCTGTATACTCATAATTTTCCTGTTCCCTCATATTTTTTTCTGTTTCTTGTCAATAAATCTTGTTTGTTTATACAGTAGAACCTCGATAACTCGAATCTGAAGGGGAAGAGACAAAATTCGAGTTATCGAATGTTTCGACTTAGCGAGGTTCGAGTTTATCTCGAGGTATAATACAGAACTTCGAGATATAGAGAGCCGGAACTGACTCACACTCTTCTTCCATAGTAAGAATCCTGCATTTTCGCTTTGTCATCTTGTGAAATACTTAAATGCATGTCGACAAGGATAGTTGTGTGAAGGTCGCGAGTTCCAATCTCGCCTGGAGCACGGATGTTTGTGGATTTTAACAAGCAAATAGTTATGTAATAGAGATGGCATGAAGTTACTAATCTGGCCCATATAGAGAAATTTTGCTTCGTGCTGATCACGACACAACAAACATTCGAACAGTACTGGCTGTGGCAGAAGCTGACGCCTCATGCCCGTTCTAATCGATGAGTAGTGTTCTACAAAAAGTGACAACGCGATGACGATTGTCGACAACGAAAAGGCTCGGATCGGTTTAAATCGCTGAACTTGGGTTACAGACTTGTAGGGAGTTTTCTGGCAAACGGTTTGGAGTTATCGAAGTTGAACGGCACGTGCAGAAAACAACAAAAATTCTTATTATCGAGGTTTTTACTTCATAATTTTAGACTTACAGAGGTAAATTAACACGTGGTGGAATAGGAGAGATGAAGGGGAATTCGAGATATTAAAGCACTCAAGTTATCGAAGTTTGACTTATCGAGGTTTAACTGTGTTGTACTGATAGTTTAACACATTGTCGGTATTGTCTTATTTTCTATAAAACTCCCTGAAAAAAATGTGCTATAAGGTAATAATATTACTATCAAATGTTAACATTGACGACAAACTCAGAGAAAGAAACCTCGTTCATACTAAAATTAGTGAAAGGCATTTCTCAAAAGTTATAGAAGAAGGTGTGAATAGTGGGGCGAAACAGGGCGCCAAATTCAATGTTTGCTTGTCGTAAAAAATACCCATTCTGTCGGTCGTGTACATGAGGAGCCCTTCCTGTTGATTGTAGAGATCTGCTTTGGAAAAAATTACAATAAATTAAAGTATTTATGTAAGTAGGGTTCCATTCCGATTTTCATGAAGAAAAAAAATCATTAAAAAATCTGTACGTTATTTTAAAGGCAGATAAGACTTGCTTTTATGTATAGTATATAAGATAGATAAAACTAATGTATTCATACCCCCTTTCCGAATTGGCACTTTATGCTCCGTTCCGTACCCTTGCTCCGTCGGATGCACCGTCCATGGTTATCCGAATTCCCCCTTCGACGGAGCATTGAAGTGAACGGAGCAACGGAGGACCAGATGGTCACTTGACCCTCCGTTCGGTTGCGCGCTGCTGCCATGTTGAAAAGAAAACAGAGCGGCATATTGCATGCCAAAATTCCTTCTTCACTTGGGAGTTGGGACAAATATGTAGAATTGATCACGTGTTGCAAGTTAAAAATGAATGACCGTGCCGAAGTATTTCAATGTAAGTATTTTAATAGTTTAAGATTTGATTTTACATTATGTTATCGATATTGTACCATGTTTTGAGTGATCATTGAATAATTTTAACTTCGCACTGGAAAATAATATTGTTGGTTAGATTTCCCCAATGGGATTCCATGTAGATATTAATACATGAGAGGGTAACATATGAGCAAGGGCGTCGGCAGGGAGAGGCAAGGGGGAGGAACTTACCCCCTTTGATTTCAGATTTTATACCAAATACTATTCTATTTTCATATATTTGATGTATGTTTTTGTGCTTTTTACTGCATGCAATCCATAAGAAGCTATTTGAGATTCTCCCGTTACATTTCCTCAACCATAATTATTTCAATGTATGTAATCACAAATACGCAATTTGTGCCCACCAAACATGAACGTATTCTGTTTTATGAAGTTGAAGCAGTTTCTCTAGAAAGTCAATGAAAAAGATGTCTCTCTTTCTCTTCCTCCCTCTCTCTCGCTTTCACACACACATATTTATATACAAAGTTTAAAAAGCACGTGTAGGCCAATCGTATGATACACATTCTTTATAAATAATTTTAATTTTTAGTTTTTAAAAATACCGAACAAATCAAGAAAGATACTGTTATATTGAAAAGCAACTCATCTAATATTAACGAAATGAACTATTTCATTTTGAAACTAATTTGTTTAGCCGAGATATTTGAAGGTCACTAACTTAAGCCGGCATAGCCCAGGATTTCAAATTTCTTATCAATAGCAAATATTTCCAAGTTATGGATTACCTAATTTGATAGATATTTTTAAGAATTATCCAACCCATTTTCTAAAATGTCATTCTTATTGTGATTTGTCCATTATTTTTTAAAAATTGAGCCTGATTACCCAGGGCTCTCAAGACGAATCTGAATTTGATTTTTTTTAAAGGTCTTTACATAATTTTGGCTCAAGCCGAATGGATGTTAGGAGAATGCAGAACAGAACTTTACCTAGCAAAGCTTTTCGTCGATAGGGATTCTTACACATAAATTATCTATTAATGTTTGTTAAAATGTGCTATTTCTGTAATCTCCGACATCCAACACAGAATTTAATAAAAGTGCTATTACTCAGCGTTTTAAATTTGCCTGAATTATTAAAAGTTTTCTTTGTCTGATAACGTTATGCCATCTCGCTTTTAGTGACTTCAAATTATGTAATAGCCATTGATCGTACTACATTAATTTCTATTGTGCCAGGTATTTAATGATCCTGATTATTCAGAAATACTGGATGTGTTAGTGTCTGGCGTTACTGAGAAGTTACTGTCAACAATTTTGTACTGTGTTCTGAGTTCAGATTCCATTAAGTTAATTTGAAAATTATGATGACTTCAATTTTATTTTTTGTTTGAGATTATTTTATATCGTTCAGCAAGCTATTAGCAAGTTCTCCCCTAGAAAGTCGGAAGGAAAAATGTTTCACGGAAGTATCTTTGCCTGTCTGGGAATTTCCACCGTTCCACAAATGACGAATGTGGTACACTGCAAAAGTTGATTGTGTTCATTAAACACTTTCCGGTGTTCCTAGAACCACCATTTTTTTGTTAACACCGTTTGTTGTGTGATTTCGGTGATTCACCACTATGATAGTACTAATATTGTGTTGAATCAGCATTAAAAGCACATCCATTGTTTTGAATCGCCGAAATCAATAACATTTTGTTGTATTGCTTTAACACAAACAAGTGATGGTCGCCGTGAGATATCAAA
>JAGDQP010058227.1:0-12594 GCA_022664845.1 Lepisma saccharinum
GGCTTCTTTCTTTTAACTTCTCAACCGTGGTTCTCAAAAATGTCTGGTATTCCTTTCGGAATTGCAACAATTCAACTTCAGTTGCGTGTACTTCGTTTGGGAACTTCTGGGTCTGGAAGCCGACATCAACTTTATCTACAGGAAGCAAGTTTTCAGCATCATTAAGGTCAAGTGACATGAGTGTACTTACAGTGTGAGCTGATTGCAACTTACTTGGCTGTATAAGCCGACTCATAAGTGATCTCATGAGATTATGCAATTCAGAGAATAAATACGGAGCCGAGGAACTTGATGTCTATACAGTAAATGCTCGGTTATCCGTACTTCTGCCTATGCTTATTTGTAGGTATAACCTTGTGTTAATAATAAAGGTACTTATAGTCAAATCTGAAACTCCTAATTTATGGTATATAATAATATCATACAGACCTGTTATGGGGAGACCTGTGAAGTACGCAATTTTTTCACTTTTCTGCATTTTTAATAATTTTTATAATAAAAGGGGGGACACGTCTAATGGTTGAAACTTGGTAAATGAGTACTTCTATATCAGACCTGTTTATCCAGAAAAAAAGCTCACCTTCCTAATCATTTGCCTTCTTGCAAAAATCGTCTGCTCAACTCGGAACTTCAATGACGTCAATGACCTACTTTTCACCCTGCTATACTTCATGGACGATAATGGCTAATACATAGTCTTGTAGCTTACAATTTGCTGACCATTTTGGTTTTTGTTCCACATCGATAGAACAACTAGGGGCTGGGATACTTCAGATTCGGTAATCCCTTACACCATTACCAAATGGCGCATCTTCGAAAACAAATATGGCTGCCACTCGAAACCTAATCACTAAAATTAAAACAATAATTGTTTTGAACCAATGACATGGTAAGGTAACTGCACATCAAAAACCAGATTTTTAAAAATTGTCAAGCAACGATTTATTCCTTTCCTGGACCACTTGACATGGCCTTATGTATGCGTCTATGAAAAACAAACGTCTAGCAAATGAGCAGAGATAATCCTACCTTGGCTCTTGGGAAAGCAGTCGTGTTACACAGCACATAGTTCACTTCTTGTTGCACTGCCAAGATAGTTTTTAAAATAACAAGTTTTAAAATAACAAGAAGTTTTTTTTTTTTTTTAATTTTCCACCGTTAGATTATGTCGCCTGTCTGTTAAGATTCGTTCGAGACGCAAAAACGACCTTTCAACATCTACCGATGTGAGAGGAGCATATTTAAAGCACGAGACAACAATGGGATCCAAACCCACATCAACCGTGCTTTCACCCTCCAAAACTGTAGAAATGTTCCTAATTTTCTGCAAGTCGCGGTTTTCACTAACAAGACGGCCACACTTTTTCTTCAAACTTCACCATGAATATTGGACACATCTTTCACCACACCATCAAACACTCATAGCAGCCACAAGATCCAGATTTTGTTTTTCCAGGGAAATGATTGACGTTAGTATCTGCGTGAAATATGAAAAGATGAATGTGAGATCATAATTCACAAATGTCTGTCCGAGTAACTCCTGAGCAATCCTAATGGAAGAAGCATCCTCTTCAAACGCATTGACGATCTCCTTGATTTTGTCGAAATGCTCGGCATAGTAAAAAGATGTTCCCCACCTCGTCAAAACTGGGATTGGAGGCAGTGCTATATCTGGTGCAATCTCTCTGAAGACTCTAACTCTAGAAGATGCGTTAATCAAGATCTTCATTACATTTGAAATAAGCTTGTCAATGTCCGGGAACAATGTACGAACTGTTTCTGCAACTCTATGCAAGAAGTGTGCCAAGCATGTCAAATGTACCATTTGGGGGAAATTAACTTTAAGTGCCTCACCTGCTTTCTTCATATAAGTTGCTGCATCAGACAGGAAGAGAAGAACATGGTCATGTTTTATTCTGTCAGGCCAAAGTAGATTCAGAGCACTGATAAATACTTGCGATATAGTGGAGCTATTGGTTTTTCCACAACGTCTACCGTCAGAAGAAAAATCTTCGATGGTTGTCCAGGGTCCATGGTCCTAATCATAAATTTACCCACAGAATCAGTGGTTTTATCTATGGAAATGAAAATATTGCTGTCTCCAACCTCACTTCGAATATTCCCAATGACATCAATGTATGCAGCCTCTAAGTATGTCTTTCTTAAGGTAGATTCGGAGGGTACTACCTTAAGAGACGGATTTTTCACTTTAGAAAGAGGGATGTCAGCCGCAACGAACGCACTACACAAATCATACGCGAACTGATTGTGGCGTGCATTGGCTGCACAAAACACTAGCAAAAGTTAAGTAGTTTTATCTGCACTGCACTTCTTGTCAGTTGTGTCTTACTTCACAAAATAACGTTTCTCAGTACAAACAGATTTTTCAGAGTTTACAATACAACACTGACCCATCTGTTGAGAACATCTCCGGTCCAAATTCTTTTACAAAGTTAGCAATTTTGCCTTTCAGCGAACGTCCAACCTTTGGTATAATGAGAGGGACAGTAACTCACACACCAGCAACAAGAGACAAGACTGATTCCCTTAACTGAATAAATTTTTCCAGGAATTTGTGGCACTCCATTGGTCAATAATACGGTGATTCAGCCCCTTGGGCGGGCCACCTAGGAACCTAAAATTCCTTATCTCACTGAGATACAATGCGTTCCGCTCTACCAGTTAGCAACACGACATGAGTTTCCCGTTGCAAGGAAAAATTAAAAAGAAGCAGTAGTCAGGAAATGGCATTTATCAAAGATTTTTTTAAATGGCAAAATATGGCATTTTGCCATAACTTCTGGTCTTTACTTATGAATGATTAGGACAGGATGGTGATGTAGAAAGGAAAGGAGACTGCTACAGTTTTGCAAGTACGTAGGTGACTGTCTTAGTATATGCAAAGACTCAAAAAGAACATTAGATATATTCCTTAAGGAGCTCAATGATAAAGGCAAAGGATGTTTTTGGAAAGTGAGATGGAGGGAAACAAAGTATTAAATTTCTTGGATATCAGGACTAAGAAAACGAAAGACGGGAGATTTGTAACTTCATAGTTTCAGAAGAAATCTGCAGCAGGAGTAATTTGCAACAAAAGGAGCGATGTTGATGAAGCAAGAAGATTAACACGGAAGAAGATTTTGGGGGCAATTAAAGGAGAATTGTTATAGTGAGGACAGAAGAATGATCAGGAGGAGAAAATGGCAAAAAGAGAAGGAGGGAGAAGGAAAAGAAGGTGAAAAGCAAAAGTGGGGGAAGAATTTCCGAGAAAATCAAGCGACTGTTGGGAAAGGTAGGAGTGAAAACGTATAGGAAAGGAAGGGAGAGGGTCTTGGACTTAATAAAGGTACTCTAAAGGGAGAAGAACAAAGGGAAGTGGTGTAGAGTGTTCCCTGTATGAACTGTGAGGCAGTGTATATAGGAGAGACGAAAAAGAAAAATAACAGGAGAGGCTTTAAACAACACAAGGATAACGTCACACTATAAAGAGACAGAAATGCTATTTACAAACATGTACAGGAAGACGTGCTTGATATAGACTGGGAAGGGGCGGAGATACAATAAGAAGAGGAAAGGATGTTGCATAGGAAGTGTAAAGAAACTAGGAAAACGGGAGATAAATCGATGAACTAGAATGGTGGGTTAAGTATAAATGAGGAATTTGAAGATATATTGCAAAGAGAATAGCGGAGAAAGTATTCCAGAAAATAAGGACTATTCTGTAGCCCCCTCGCTCTTTTCTTAATATATTATTCATTTCTTTATCTATATAAAATATTCTTTGTGCCTCCATTAAGTTTCCTTGTTATGTAGTTTGCTGTTACAAGTTTGTTATAGGGTTCTAGTTGACTAGGGGGTGTGGCTTGGGAGCGAAACACTGTGATTGGTTAAAATTTGTTTAGTTTTGGAAATTAAACAAATTCTGGGACGTCATTCACGGAAGACTTAGAAAGGATCTCTTGGCCTTCTGGTGCTTTTTTATGAATTGTTAGTTTTAATTAGCGTTTCGTCTGAGGCAGCAGATGTTATAATATTGAAACTGTAACGCTTGCTGTTTTAACAATGAAGTTAAGTGTAGTAGCCCTGTCAGCCTGTTTTAATTAAAAGAAAGTTTGAAGAAATACAACTGCCAGAACCTCGGAAAAGTACGTATAGTGAGTGACGGGATGTCCGAATGTGAGATTGGGATAAAAAAAAAAAAAAAAAGTACAGGTTCTGGAGCCCGGGTTATTGCACTTGCCAGGATGTGAAGAGGGTCCAGTTCTAGCCAGGATCGTCTTAAAATTCGAGTGTCTGCGGTAGATCGTTTGTTGTTAATATTATCCCCTTCCCCGCTCATTCTTAACCTTCTTATTCCTTCAACAGAAGACCCTCAACCAATTCCTAGTTACTTCAACACTTCTTTCGCCATTTGATGTTTTCTCAGGCCCATTAGTTATTTTCCCGTCTCCATAATTTGTCCATTCTGTTACCTGGATTCAATTGGTAGCATAGCCGCTCCCTAGCACCTATATATTTGTCTCCTCTCCTATTCTGTGAACACGCCTTCGGCGAAATGTTGCTTCAATCTCATTGTATTTGTGAAGTTACTGTACACTTGTACTTGAATTCTAATATGTAAGTAGCTTTTTCTACCATATTTTGCATTGACAAACTTCATGCCGCATCAGCTCTATCGCTAGTAGTATTGAAACTCTAAAGTTCATCCATAGTGCTGTTACCGCCCATAAAATTAATTTTATCTTATCTTATCTAAAGTTCATTCCCCACGCTTTCGGCAGCCTGTAGTTCCGAAACGCGGTGGAATTTCCACCCTGGTGACAAGACTTTTCCCCTTATTTCTTTATGTACTATCATACCTTGAAGGTGCATGCATTACGTTACCACGCGGTATATATATTCGGTTCCAGCATGTAACAGGTCAGGATAATTTTGGCATAGGTTAAGTTGTTCAGATTACCTCCTCAGGAAAGCGAGGAAGCATTTTCCTATTTTGTTGTTATTATTGCGTTCCGTTTATTTAAGAATTCTGAGCAGCTATAACAATGGTCAGAAGCAGAGTAAATTAGATATAACGAGAAATTTGGAAGCGGGCGAAGAGAAATATATGTCGACGAATGGAATTATTATATTGTAATGATAATAAACAGGATATTAAATGAAAACTAAGTTTCTGGAAAACTTGTAACTAAATTATCAACTATCACTGCCGCCATGTTTGTTATTCAATCGTCATAGTCACATTTGTTAATAGACTTAGTGCTTGGCAACTAATAGGTGCACAATTGATTAACGAGTGAAAATGAAAATAACTTTTATCAAAATGATTGTTCAATTCGTGTCAAGTCTCACGCACTTCATGCGATTTATTGTCAACACAATCGACATACAGACCTCACAATTCGCCGTATAACGGGGAAAAAAATCGAAGCCACTAGTTTAGTTTTTGATCAACATGTCAATATTGTGCAAGGAATCAAGGGAATGTTGCGGCTGCAAAGAAAAAAAAATTGCAGAGAATCGGAATTTATCGTACTGTTTAAAAAAAAAAAAAGTTGAACCTCCAAAAGACGAGATGTGATAAAGTATAAACATACGAGTATTTTTTACATCTGTCAACTTAATTTCTAATCTTTTTGCACTGTATTTCCTTCTTCAATTACACACATACATACAAAAAGACACTCTTGTAGGTGCGGATCAGGCAAAAGGAGAAAGATGTCTCCATGTAAATACTTGCTGAGGACGACTACATGTAATTCAAGGTACACCATTGTGATATATTATTCAAATCACTGCCATGTTACGGTTATAATGTCTCCATCCGTGATTCGGATAGCTTCTGTTTCTCGTTTGGAGGCAATACGTCTGCTGCTAAGGCTGTTACACGAACGATTACAATCGCGAAGCACAGGAACAAAAGAACTGTTTCTATCTCAATTTTCACGATTGTCTTGTTCGCACTTTTTATGCTCTAGTGGGAAGTAAAATTACCATACATAATCGGAAAGTCTGAAACTTTTTCAATAAAGAAAAATATTCTTTCTTAATTTGAAGCTAATAACGTTGCATTAAGAAGTTACAAAATTAAGAAAATAACGTTGATTAAACATTTTTCTTTTTCTTATCTAAGTTTATCCGGAAGAACATAGTGACTAAGCTAACAATATTAAGTATGACTAATGCTAACGGAAATAAAATTAAGATATTTTTAAGGGTTTTATCAATACCTTTGATGCATGTGATAAAAAACACCAAAAAAGAAAACAACTTACCCATCACTGGATACAACCATAGAGCATGCTTCACTCTAACTGGTGTTAACACAAAGGTAATGACCTGAAAAGAACAAAATATTTTACCCACACAGAAAAAATAATCTCACATTGACTAATCCACTGTAAAACAATATTATTTTGAATTCCTTACGTGCGTAACTCGTTACTTATTTATGCATAGTTATTAAGTAGGCGAGTAACTGAAACATCCGTACAAGGTCGTACGATTGAATTATTAACGTCCTAAAGGAGCTGGTAAGCTTCTAAGGACGGGACATACAGCTTAACGTGCGCTCCGAACCACTTGTGTCCCCACCAAGAATCGAACCCGGGATCCCTTGATAAGGTCGTACGAAAATCCACAAATACTCAGTCTACCGATCTGATGTTGATGTGCTTTCTGACCCATGATTTATCGCTCGAAGCTACCTGGGTAAGTGGATAGGATGGTTGTTGGCCAGTTTTTCCATGGAATTAAATTGATATTAAGGTCCTTAGAACGGAACCTACAGTTTCATGTGGCTTTCGAACCACACATATCCTCCCACCATGGATCGAACCCAAAACACCTTGATTGCAAGGCGAAGTAAATAATTACTCAATAGCAACGACACACTGATCTGATTTTATGAAGTGCTTCCCAATGTACACAACCTTATCTTTGACGTAGGTCCGTTTCGATTAGAGTCCGGATCAAAGATTACTCGTCGTATGGTTTTAATTCCAAAAAGTCGTATCAACTAACTCCAACCCCCTTGAGTATTAATCCCGGGCCATTACTACCAACCTCTATCAGTAACCTCAGAGCCCGAAAGTTTATTTGGAATATAAAATCCGCAAGTCCAGAATCTCGTTTCCTGTGTTGGTTCACCCATACACAACTCAGACGTTCTGGATTACCAGAAGAATTTCTCTCCTAAAGAATTACGATTCCTTCGTTAAAGGTATGCACTATTTCATTACCACTACATGCCTGACGTTTTACCATCAAAGCATGTTGTAGTTTTATAGGGACTTTTGGCGTAATTGTGATGCAAAGCAAGTGTTATACATAAAACGTAAGCCGAGGTACCAATGGTGCAATTAGTAAAGTGCTATCCTCTTAAGACGGTAAGGTAAAATGAATTTTATGGGCGGTAACAGCACTATGGCTTACGCCCGTCCCCATCTATCCTCTTCAGAGTTTTTGAGAAAATCGACAATTACTACACTATAATACCTACTTAGAAGGAAATATCCGATTACGTTGAAACTTGATTAAGAGAAACGAACGTGACCCAATAGCAAGTGCCCACTTTGCTAGTAAAACAAGGAAGTCATTATCCCAAAATAGCGCGTTATCAGTACCTTGAGGAACAGCCTATAACGTCGATACTTCCAACAGCCTATAACGTTCCAAGCGGCAATATAAAACGTCGTAATGATAGGTGGTTTCACAAGGTAATTATCATACACTATTTAGGGACACCCTATATGCACCTTGCTCGCTTTGCTACCAAAATGTCACCAGTTGTTATTGGATCACATCTGTTTCTCTTAACAAAGTTTCAACGCAATCGGATATGTCCTTCTGGTTGGGGCAGTGTGAATGCCCATACGTGGTAGTAATTATCAACTCAAAGCCTCCATGGGATAGAGATTAATCATTTCCACCAATCATTAGTGCTCATTAAGTGCTTTCGTTGGATATATAACGCTTACTCTGCTCATACTTATGCCAAAAATGCCCATAAACCTGAAAGACCCTTTACAAACATAACATAATCATATACTAACGCTTCAACACACTCCCACGAACTGTGTATAACACACACACACACACCTGCCTCTCCATACACCAAGCACCTATTCCTCAATGAACTAGCATTCTTTCTCCTATAGAAAACTTGCAGCTTACAAACCCAAGACACTGCAATGGGTACGCGCATGCCCTGTCTTACACCGATCACATGGGACACAATGGAGGAAAACGCATGAACACGCGTTTTGAAATGACATGAAGAACGTGTCAAAACATTTAAATGACTTAAAGAAGTTATTGGTTTATCTATTTACTTTTGGTGTGAATCATGTACTTTTTTTTAGGTGAGTCATGTGAGAAAGAGTTCTGCTGGAAACTCCCATTTTGTTGTCAAACGTAAACCTAAGAGTGAACACGAGATTTAGAAATTAGTTAATTACTTTTATGTGCCCTAGAAACTTCATTAAAGCTGAATTTGTGTGTGTCTAAAGTAGTGGACGACGGTACAAGATAACTTAACTGTTAAACAATGCCACGCTCTTGAATTACAAACAGTACATTTACAACAAAAGAGTCTACCACAAATATATATGACTTCAACAAAATAAAAGAATACACTCATCTACGGCACATCAAGAGTTAAAAAAAATACTTAGTGCAGACTCCTCAACTTTTTCGGGTGGATATAATCGTAAAACGTACTTACAGAAAATCAGGTATGAGGTTAGGAGCAAACCACATTACAAATAGTCGAAACATGAGTCACTACGCGACGGCTGAAAGTAAAGAAATATAGCTTCTAAGTTCATTTCCAAGAGTGGTCTCCAGCACCTGCCAGGATGAACCCATCGTGGCATTATCATTATACAGCGAAAATGATCCACTGATGTTTCTCTCGGTACTTGCATGAGCTTCTTTAATTAACTGATATGATCTTAAGGTAAAGTACATATCATGTTGACACTTAAAGACAACGCAGACACTCTCCACAAGAACCTATAATTGGAATCAATTTGTTCATGAGGCTCCTATGAACATTTGGGAAACTGGCCGAGCCAAAGTTGCCTAAAAGGCCTTCAAACACAATGCAGATTAAATTCCAATGGGAAAAAATGTGGTGATAGAATAATGACCCCCCGAAATTTATAGATACTGTCAGCTGTTCTAACTAGGGAAGTATTATAAAGAGGTTTCGGAAGAACACTTTCAATATTCCGATTAATTTGCAAAATTAATGTGATTTTAGCTATAATTCAACATATTTTATGCGCATTTCATACCAATACCGAGCACAGATCTTCTAAGAATAAATTTCTAAATACGTCCCTGGTTCGAACTAAAACATAACTGCTGTCCTCTCTTCTACCAATATGAATTATCTATGTGCATTAAGCATTTTGAATATTAAAGATCAAACTTCCTAGGAATGAATTCCAGAATGTCAACTTTTATAGAGCTATATTCCAGTTGGAAACTCAATTTGAATGAATGAGAATTAACGCCCTCCACACATAGAAACACTACGCGTTCATAAAAAAAATAAATTAAAAGCTTTCTCTAAACAAATAGCAGCTTGTTTTCAAAACTTGACTAGCCTTTTGTATATTTCTTACAATTGTTCCTTCACGGACTCAATGCTTTTATTTATTAGATATCCCTACCTATTGTGTGTCCTCCAAAAACTGTTCCTTCTTGTCTGACAAATCTTTCACTTTCTGTTCTATTTCTTCTTTTGCAATTCTTTCTCTTGTTGACTTTTCTTTCCCTTCCTTTGAGGGCATCCCTAACCTTCCCCTTGTTTACAGCAAAATGACCCTTAAACCCACGTACATTCCGCTGCACAATTAAGAGGGAATCTATTTTCGCGAAGACGAAATCTCGAAGCTCCGTAACAAGTAAAAATTTCCAGCTTTCGGAACAAATTCCCGAATTTTCCCAGAAACGTTTCAAATTTCTTGGCCCAGTTACCACATCTTCCTTGACCCTGTAATACAAATAAGGCATTGGCAACGCCTAGTTTAAATCGCACCTTCACAACAGATCCCAGTCCCGGATATTATGTATAAGTCAACCTATTACCACAAAGCTATCAGCAGTTTTAAACTCACATCTGTAAATATTCTAGTACCTTAGGGATCAGTAATAGCCCCTCAACTCTTCCATTATTCTGTGATGTACCTGTCAGAAGGAAAATTAGTTTTTCATGCAGATAATGTGACCCCCGAAAGATGAGTGGTAATGGTCGTCGCCTTGTAATCAAGAGCCCGAGTTAGATCTCCGGTAGGAATACACCGAACGTTGTGGACTGGAATCATTTTAGAATCGTAAGATCCACACTTAGGGCATACGCATCACCTCCATCCAATGGAGGAGGCAAACTATCACCGAATCAGGAACCATGGGGTCACAAACATGACGATCATCATCAAGCAAAAAGTAATAACCAAAGTTAAAGAAAATAATGGTAGTAAATTACCAAAAAGAAAATAATAACAAAAACACACCTTTTGAACTTGAACAGTTGTTATATCACAACAATATGATCTTAAATTCTGATACAACAAAAAGTCTCTACCTCCATCAATCTTGATTTGCTCTTCCTATCTGCTCACAATTAATTATTAACAAATGCATCATAGCATGTGTGGGAGCTTTAAAGTACTTTAGCACAAAATCTCGTGGAATATTAGTTTTAATCTCATTAGTGTACGTTCATATCTGCAACGAAATTTCATCCTCCAATATATATGACAAGATTCGGTCATTGTGTCTTTTCAGAAACACAAACGATTGCATATCTTTTAGTAGTTCGCCCAGTAACATAAATGAGAGTCTTCAGATTTACCTAAAATTAATTAGAATCATGACTAATGTTCCAAGTAGCTACAGGAAGTTATTATCGTAGTAAATTTTCAGTTTTATGCCGCTGTATCTTTGAGGTTTTGGCGTTGTTAACAGAAATATATACAAATCCAACAAACACACTGCCATTTTGAGATATTACATAATGGACCAATATTTAAATAAAATCTGGTACAATCTTATTCATTCTTTTATTCCCATAAATTTTATGCACTCTATCACTGTAAAATATGATGCATAAATAATCATGAATGTAGGGGACGTGCTCTATTTCCTGTGCCAATTATAAGATACACAGTAAGCATAAGCATATCTGTTTCCTTAACCTGTTAATGAATTACCGTCTGAAACTTTCTCACGCAATAACTCATGAATTAACGTCTGAAACTTTCCTTCCAATTCAATAATGGATAACACCAGCTTCTACATATAAACAGCGGTGGTTAGCATATTTACAATAGATTGGAGCAACTGAGCGCTATAGTTAAGATGAGACACTCATAGTAATATCACATCATCTACAAGAGCGAAAATTGATTTTGAAAGTAGTTCATGTGAGGAATACTACAAAATAACATCCCAACTTACTCGTACAAACTGTCCACAAGTGCTTTGCTAAAAAGTATCTTATGGAGTACGCTTCCGTAACGATTCCCCCAGCTGGGTTAAAATCAACTAACCGTTGACCACAGTTTTGAAAGTTTGTGGAGTAAAAGAATCAAAGTCTTCCTAAATGCCACAGCAGGTACCTATCAACCTTCCAAATTATATCATGTGGATAATACTGACCAGACCATCCAAATAAATTCAACAATCCCCCTCCCCCCTCTAATCTAGTTATTATGGTATGGTCGCTGACTTCGTACTGGCATTGTGGAGGCAAGTAAGCTCTAGATCTGCTGGATCGCGGTGGCTCAATGGTAGTGCGCTCACCATTGAAGATACGAACAGACCTGGCCGCTATCTTCCCATTCCTGTCTACGGAAATGAGCTTCGTAGTATGGGATGTCATCTGTTAGATATGAAGGACTTATGCCCTAAATTTCATATATTTACTCATTATTTCTTTGGTTTCAAAAATATTTTTGCCGTGTTTCATTTTGTTGATAAACATTTTCCAGAGACTACTATACTATAAAGGGAACCAAGGAAGTTTTGTCGCTTTTTGTGGAGGTCTGTGTTCAATTGGCCCTCACACCGTGAGTTGAATGCGAATGGAGATCAGGCGAAGGTCAGTTATTGGTGTGGGTATAGCCAACATACTACCTGGTTGTGGCAGTTCAGTAACACCGTGAACGTGCGGAAGGACAGAGTGAAAATGGGACCTACACAGAGCGTCATAAGGGCGTGTATGCTGTAAGAGTTCAAACTGGGCTCAAACGCAGCTGCAGCGGGGCGGAAGGTATGCCGGGTCTTTGGTGAGGGTGTCGTGACTACGCGGAGTGCAGCGGTGGTTTACCAAGTTTAAGAACGGTGACGAAACACTAAGACGCACCACGTGCAGGAAGACCAAGACCGTTATCAAATGAAGATCTTCAGGCAGCAATTGAGACGAACAGTGGCCAGACATGTGAGGAACTGGGACTACAATTCAGTGTGAGTGGAGAAACCATTCGGCAGCACCTCCATCAACTTGGGAAGCAAGTTGGGTCGATGGGTCCCACGTGATTTGACTCCAGGCCAGAAGGCAACGCAAGCAGACACCTGTGTTTC
>JAGDQP010058229.1:0-12594 GCA_022664845.1 Lepisma saccharinum
GAAAACCCAATAGGAAATGAGGCCCCGGTTGTTCGAATGATACTCATCCGGAAAGCAAAAAACTTTTCTCGACAGCATTTATTAAAAGCTTTGTATGTTTTATCGAGTTCTATCTGCTCCTAATACATATATTGAATTTGAATTTTATTTATGATCTTTAGGCATCTTAGGCCCAGGCATTCGTAATATATTATGACATTAATTCCACCCTATTATACACGGTGTATCTATAGCAGTAAGTAAAGGTGGGGGATTGATTTTTGTATTTGGGTTTAGATCCCTTGAATTTAATTACAGTAGTTTATGATCTTCAGGTATCCCAGGCTCAGGCCGTTATAGGGTAGGGAAGAGGATGTTGCAAGGTAATCACCAGGGCCTAGTTTGTAGGTACGATCCCAGCATTTGACTACTATGACAAAAAAACCTCGAAGGTCCCGGGTTCGAGTTCCGGCAGGGGTATAGGTGTAGATTTTAATTGTTAAAGGCGAATCGTGACAGGCCGAAGTACACAGTTACTAGACAGCCACATATTTTTTTTTTTTCAAAAATCCTGTGAAAACCTTAAGTTAGGATGGCCGGCCGCTTGGTTCGTTCGCAGAACCTTCCGATTGCTAAGCCAATGTTCTACCAACAGAACTATGGCCGTTCCGTAGTGGATGCCTTGATTTACGACACAGGTGTAGTATGTCTACAAGCTTCTTATACGGTACTTTTGTACTATATGCACTTACTTTGTATGGCATGTTATCGTTTAAACAAAAGCATATGAAGAACTCTCATTGCATAATTTTAGAATATACATTTTGGATAGAGCGAGTCTCAGGTTTTATGTTGCCTCATTTCTACTGTTAACGATATTAGAAATAATAAGCTCTATAAATTTCATTTTCTCACACTTTCGTCAGCCTATGACATCGAGAATTTTGCCCCCTGGATGGTCTATACTTTTTACTTATTTCCATGTCAGGAATCTAGTGAGGTGGTTTTGTCAGTGTTATTTTGCAACACTCTGTATATATCTAAAACGAGAATTTGGATTACGTGCCAACGAAAGAAAATAGTAATAATTTTACTTCAATGCTCAAATATTTCTTTTAGAACCTAGACTACTATCATTTCGTCGCTCATCCATTGTTACTCGTCCTTGATATGTGAGGGGTTAAAGAATTTTTTTGTTTACGTCCTCTTTCGCCCGAGGGCCGATAAATACAGTAGTCAAGTTAACAGCCGTCGTAAGCCTGCTAAGCGCAGTTCAACCTTAATAAAGACAGGTGGATATCATACATCGTTCATATCGAAGATTCGTTGGCAATCGGAAATCATGCATATGGAAAAATTGTTGGAAATTGAATATCGATCGAATGGAAGAATCTTTTGAAATCGAATATCGATCAAATAGAAAAATTGTTAGAAATCAAATATCGATCAACTCGAAAAATTGTTTATCCATATTCGATATTTTGATTTATGGTATCCATATTTCCATTCATCGAAGTATCGATCTATCCATATATCGATTAATTGCACAGTCCTATAGTCCTGGAAACGTTCCCAGCAGCCGCCCATCCTGAGTTTTCCCAGGATTTTCCTTAGTCACACCAGGAAAATGCCAGGATGGTATCTCGAAAATTGGCCGATTACCTTCCGTTACTCACTCTCTCTCTTCCCCAATCCAGTCTGAGCCACATTTGCCTAAAGGTGATAAAGAAATTTAAATACTTGAGTATGGTAAGATATTAATTTAATGTGCTATCCTGTACTGAAGTACAACTACGTCCTAAGTCTGCCAGAAATTGGAGCTATTTGCGATCCTCACCGAACATTCATTTAGGATATGGATTCCAAAGACTAAGAATGTTTCAAAGAGGTAACATCTGTCTGGTGATTGTGATGGAAACCGTGGAAAACATGAGAATAATGGCCGACAAAGACATAAATGTGCTCGCCAATCAAATGTTGTTCCGGAACTGGATTTTAGTTTTAAGGCCTTTTACTCAACTTTTGCTCAGGCTGAAATATCCTTCGGATTATTAGTATTATTATAATACTTTTTATTCCTAAGCTCAGGCCCGGATAGGGTGGCAAAGAGGGTGTTTGAAGATGTCAGCCAGGGCATAGTTAGTAAGTACTGTCCCGACATTTGCCTGATATGCCTAAAGTAAAACCCTGGCAAAATCTGTCAGAATGAGAAGCCACTGGGACTGTTTCAGAAACTTCCGATTGTTGAGGAATTGCTCTACCGACTGAGGTACAGCCGTTCTGTATATTGTTTATTATTATCATTATTTACTTCAGGCATCTGAGGCTGTGGAAAGGCGTCGACCAGGGCCGTTGTTGAGATACAATCCCGACATATTGCTTGTGTGATTGAGAGCAAACCCTAAAAGGCCGGTCAGGATGGCTGGCCGCCAGTTTCGAATCCGGGATCTTCCAAATGCGAAGACAGTTACCGCTCTATCTACTGATCGGGACGGGCGTAAGCCATAGTGCTGTTACCGCCCATAAAATTCCTTTTATCATCATTATCTATTTACTCAGACACGACTGCTCGGTTTCTATATTTGCTTTCTTATTTGTTCATTTCCTCACAGAAAATACCATTTTTATATATTCATGTGGTTCATGTATTATTATAGTAAATTCATACTACTATAATAAATGTATATACTACGAGAGTATATACATACTCTCCGCTTCTGCATCACTCTTCCTTTCTGTGTACCATTTGCCATGAATAATTTTATCTGCTGATCCAGAAAACGAAACCACACATTTGTGCCCTTGCATCTCAGTAAAAATAATTTTCTCCTCATATTCTTCTTTCAGCCTATGCTTTAAATATTTTTCCGTGTATGAACTTTTAGATTGCTCAAAATCAGAAAGTACGGTGAGCAATTCAGATATTGAAAATTGACATTCATCATTTTGCTCAAGCCAATTACAAAGTTTATAACAAGCTTCAGACTTACCAAGATCTTCTGACTTTGTATGATGCCATGCTTTACCTGGAAAAGACGACCCTATTCTACAGAAATAAGTGAAACATCTGCGGTGATAGCGCGCCTCTTCTGCCACTAAATCACTCACTGTGCTAGTCCTAATAAGGACCTGCTCACCCCAAATGTCTTTTCGTTTTTCTGCTGTTGTTCTTATATTTTAAATAACAGGTAACGTAGTCACTAAACTTACAGGTTCACGAATTCTGTTCCTTAAATCACTGTCAATCAATTTTTCGCAAAACAAACAATGCGTGTTAAAATCAAAGTTCTGGGAACGTGATATTCTGCTACTTTGTTGTGCATTATCAATATTTCCAGTTCCAATACGACGAGTGTAATCTTTTCTACAACTAGCATGAGCGGTAACTTTTTCACAATGTTCAAGGACTTTATCAAGACCATCCTTTCTCTTCTTACTAAATATCTTAATTGTTTGTAATCCCTTTTCACCAATACTCACAAAAGTATCATCGACGACTTTGCTGCCTAAATTGTTTATACAGAACACACACTCAGTCATTTTTAATCTGAAAACATAACCACAAACAACACGCTATAAACACGCACTTACTGATTTATTCACATCAGCAGCAGACGATATTAAAACAATGTTGCCAGTTTCTTATGAAACATGCTGCTATTTGTTTCCTTTTGAAGTTACTATTGAAAAGTATTGTCTTCATTTCTTACTTTTCATGGCCATTAGTGAAAAGAAACTCTCACTTAAAATAACAAAGATTGATATAGAGTCATTTATTTCAATTCAGTATAATGCAATGTCTTTATTAATACGTACATGATAAATTATACGTAGATAATGGAAGGTAGAGCCCTTCATTACTCTGTTCAAAGTAATGTATCCCAAAGAGTGACGTACATAAGCGTAACTAGAGGGGGACTGGGGGTGGACACGCTCGCCCAGAACACAGTTATCATTATAATACAATGTGATCGTTGAAAAATCCTTTCAATTCTCACAAGTAAGGGGCCATGGCCCCCCTAGCAAAATTTCTAGTTAAGCTAATGGTGGCGTAGCCAGGATTTTATTACGAGGAGGGTCAGGGGGTCCTACCCCTAAATATTTCTGACAAACGTTATTTTAGGTTTTACTCTATTTTAACAACTTTTAAAAATTTCAGGGGCTCAAGACCCCCGGACCCTTCTCTGGCTACGCCACTGATCCCAAACTGTAACCAGAAAATCTTGTCATAAGTAAAGATATTATTGAATCTATCCAAAACATTGCTGCGAATTCCTCGAAATTTGTAAACTATTGAATCTTATACAACCACTGTTATTGGTGTCACGGAAAATTATACATTACACCTTCCATTACATAAAAGCCATTAGCTACGTTAGTTTTAAAGATACACCAATGATACATACCTCATTGAAAAGCTCTTGAAGTACCCAATAATGATTGTTTCAAGTTGTTTTTTGGTTTTCGTAGCAGTTACGAAAATATTTGACCTTAAACATAAAAAACAGATTTGAGAATATTCCATTTTTTCACTTCATGGCGCCATATTTAAAAATGGCGGCAACAAATAAAAACACTATATCCCAGAAAACACTTTCCAATGTGTTCTCTCAAAAATGGCACACGAAGCAAGTTCTTATCTTAAAATGTCTTGTTGTTATAATAGTTTGAAATTTGAGATACAAGTTCGGCTGGCAGCCATATTGATGACGTCATATCTCGGTTTCCTCAAATGGGATTCCTTGGGACTTTCTCTATGTTCGTATATTGGTATAGTAGAATTGATGCAGAAATTTTCAGCTTGTTATTCCACATTTCCACCTTAAACCCAATTTGGAGCTAATTTTACTTGACTATGCACTGGACGATTTTCTATAAACTCTTTTGGAGAATGAAACATCTCAGTATTTTTCTCTGTTACACGTTTAAAAGCGGTATAACTATTGTACAATTTAAGATAATCTGCTTTTGTAATATCCAGGTTTAAGTTCTCATGAGGGAAGATTTCGTTACGACCATTTTTAAATAGATATTCTTAATCTTATATGCATCAAACTTACTAGCACATTTCTCCTGAGTATTATCATTACGATTAGTTTGAAAAAGAACTATTACAAAATCGGGCATATCAAACTGCAGTGAATTAAACTGTGTTGTTACATCAATTTCTAAATAACAACCAGATACATTTTGTTGAATACTTTGATATGTATGAAACTGAATTGGTATTTGGTTTTCGAAGTATATCAGCTTTTAATTTCATCGCATAATCCTTTTCATATTCAACATTTGGCACTCTTAGTTCCATTGATCACAAGTTTACCCGCATAAGCTAGTGTACTATCATCTAAAGTACCATCCGCTTTCTTTGCTTTCCATCGATAAAATAAAACATTATTATTTGCATTTCTTTTAAATGTTATTCGCGAACCACCTTTCCACATAATTTCTTTATAATCACTAAAGAAACAAAACAGTATACGCAAAGGGAATAGCACTGTGTTTTCTTTCCGTGGAAACTTTTTTTTATCCCTTTTAATTTTTAAAATCGCATATTCTAACGCGAAGTTAAACAGTAGTGATGAAAAGGCATCACCTTGTTTTAATCCGTTGCGATTCTTGAAACTATCTTACATATTATTACCTGTCCGTACTCTGCTTATGAGGTCGCTGAGACACATCTTCACTAGTTGAACCATTTTTTTCGGAATTCCAAATCGTTTCAGGATAGTGTATACCTTTTCCCTTTTAATAGAATAATATGGTCCTTAAGTTCTTTTGATAGAATCATATGCTTTATGCTTTCTAGTATGTGCTACAATTTCTTCTACATTTAATTCATAACAAGTGCTCTTCTTGTATGCAACGAAAGAATTTTCAAGTATTAAATATTTTAACGGAAATTAGTGAATAAAATGGAATTTGTGATTATAATTAGTTCTTTCCCCTCCTAAAAAACGGAGAAATTTGCTGTAAAGATTGCGGTAAATTTATCTCAAAAACTAATTTATCGAAGCATATTAAAACCATGCATAGTAACGAACCAAAACCAAAGAAGCAAACTATCGGTGATAAGTATGTAAGTAGTGCATTTAATGCCACACAAAAATAGTATGTGCTCTGTGCAAATAATTGTTGTGACACTATTTTGTTCTTAAATAGTACGAAGAACGAATGCCTGGAAATATTAAAGAAAGATCTTCTAGATCTTAGTGCAACAAAAGTAAATATTACTCTCTCTACATTGTTTCAAATTCCAGGTAGTGGTGAAGAAAAAAAAATCACACATCATCGGGTGCGAAAATATTTTTAATAGGTGATGTGTTACAGGATAAAATAGATCAAATCTTTTCTGCTATAAGTACAGAACAAGGAGAACGTGCAATGAAAAAGTCCGGGTGGAGTTTGTAACATTTCAGTGAGTAAATTTAATAAATTTGATGCTTCATCATATATTGAAATATCAAAATGGATGTGTGATAAAAAAGCAGTGATTACATTCAAAATAATGATGAAAAATGTTTCTTGTGGTGCATCATGGCTGCATTATATCCTGTTGATAGTAACCCTCATCGTGTGTCTAATTATGTGCAATATGATAGTGGGTTTACACCAGCAGTACGTAATGTATCCTTTCCAGTCGCATTAACAGATATTAGTAAATTTGAAAAACAATATAATGAGCTATGTCCTAACATTAAATTAGTCATAAATTATGCTTATGATTAAAACAATTCATTCTTTCCCCTTTACATAGGTGAACTGGTAATTGAAGCACAACATAAACAAATTGATCCCTTATATGTGAGAAATGAAACATCAGCTCATTATTGTTTGATTAGTATTTTTTCTCGTTTAGTGAGAAGCGAAACCACATAACACCGACGCAAATACTACTATTGTAAGAGGTGTTTATTATATTTTAACACTGAAGTTGAGCTGTCAGAACATATTAAGTATTGTAAGAAGTTTGAAGCCACGAGAACTGTTATGCCTAACCCGGAATAAAGTGTTAAATTAAGAAGTTAAAATCATTGTTACAAAACGATGTAATTATCATTGCAGATTTTGAATGTTTTGTGAAACCAATCAATACTTGTTCCCCCAATCCCAGTACATCATACACTCAAAAGATTCAACACTACGAGGTCTGTAGTTTTGGTTATTGAGTTTGTTGGCGCGATGATACACAATCGAAACCTGTTATATATAGAGGCAAAAACACTTCTGAAAACTTTCTTTATCAAATGGAAAATGAATTGCATCATATTGTTAATAAATTATCACATATACAACCTCTTTCCCCAATGTCTCCTCAGGAAATGCAACAATATAATCAAGCAACAAGTTGTAGTGTTTGTGAACGTCAATTTACACCAGATAATTATAAAGTAGGTAATTTTAACCATCTCGTAGGTAATTTTATTGCAGCAATATTTGATAAATGTAACTTGCAAATACAACGACAAAGAAACATTGTGCCGATTCTCCTACATAATTTAAGTAATTATGATGGTCATTTGATTGTAAAAAACCTGGGATTAGAGCCAGGTAAGGTTAACCTTATTGCGCAAACAGAGGAATGTTACATCACGTTCTCAAAAATTTTACTATTGGTGATCGTAATATTGAGTTAAGGTTTCTCGATCTGTATTGATTCTTGTCACATAGTTTAAATGAACTAGTGTCAAAATTAGATTCTAATAAATTGATTCACACACGCAAACGCATGCCAACACAAGATATGAATCTTCTTACACGTAAGGGTTGCTTTCCATATGAGTATCTAACTGATGAATCAAAATTTAATGCAAAACAAATACCTCTCCAAAAGTATTTTAATAATACATTAAATAACACTGTATGCAGTGACGAAGATTATGAGTTTGCTAAGAAGATGTGACGAGAATTTAACTGTAAAACCTTTGATGACTATCATGATGTGTATTTAACATTAGATGTTTTGTTAATTGCAGATGTGGTTCAAAACTTTAGACTTACATGTTTCGAGGCATATGATCTCGATTTTACACAAATGTGTACAACATCTCAAATGGCATGGACCGCAATGCTCTATGAAACCAAACAAGAGCTGCTACTACTGTCAGATGTAAACATGCATCTATTCATAGAGCAGACAATCGGAGGAGGCATCACTGAATGCACATTACGTCATGCCAAGGCAAATAATGCCTATATACCTAATGAGTATAAACCTAATGAAGAACCATCATACCTTATGTGCTAGATATGAACAACTTATATGGGACTGCGATGATTGAAACATTACCTTATGGTAATTTTATGTGGGAACTAACGCCATCAGAGTGGAATGACGCTCAAAAGATACTAGAGTACCCAGTAAGCAGTGAGAAAGGATTCTTTGCTGAAGTGGATTTGTATTATCGACAAGAGCGGCATGACACACATCAAGACTTTCCTATGGCTACAATCAATGAAATTCCTCCAGGAGGTACATGCAAAAAGTTATTACTGACGCTAAGTGATAAGCAAAATTACATTGTGCACTATCGTCTCCTACAGTTTTATTTACAACAGGGTTTGCAGATAACATGTTACGGTTCAATCAATCCAAATGGCTCGAGTCATATATTAATAACAATACAGATCGTGGCACTGCTGCTACTAGAGCGTTTGAGAATTTTTTTTATAGATTAATCAATAATGCGATTTCTGTTAAGTCTATTGAAAATGTAAGGAATTGGATTGATGTGAGGCTAGTAAATGATGAAAAGAAGTCTCGAAAGCTTGTGGCATCGGCCGGGTGACGTTTCGTCCAAAGACATTTTGTCCATACGACATTTAGTCCAGGGATATTTAGTCCATATACATTTCGTCCATTGACATTTCGTCCACAAGACATTTCGTCCAACGGAGTTTTCGTCCACAAGACATTTCGTCCAACAGATTTTTCGTCCACAAGACATTTCGTCCAACAGAATTTTCGTCCAGGAGACATTTCGTCCAATCGACTTTTGGTCCAACAGATCTTTCGTCCACAAGAAATTTCGTCCAATCGACTTTTCGTCCATAAAACATTTCGTCCAATCGACTTTTGGTCCAACGGATTTTTCGTTCACAAGACATTTCGTCCAACCGACTTTTGGTCCAACGGATTTTTCGTCCACAAGACATTTGGTCCAACGAATTTTTCGTCCACAGGACATTTCGTCCAGTCGACATTTAGTCCAAAGGATTTTTCGTCCAATCCATCAATCCACATACTACACTCTCATCCATATAAATTCACAGGCCAAACCACTGAAGTTACAAACACCAAATTTGGTATGAAGGTGTAGGACCATGAGTAGGTAAAGGAAAAAATCCGACATTTTGGAAAAGTCGCCATCTTGGATCCAAAATGGCCGCTAAACCCATTGTTGTATACAATAGAGCCTAAACGGCTGGGGCTATTCAATTGAAATTTGGAATGATGGTACATTATTGCTAGTAGGTAACGAAAATATTTTCAAGTTTTGTAAAAGTCGACATCTTGGATCCAAAATGGCCGCCAAACCCATTGTTGTATAGAATAGAGAGCTTAAACTACTGGGGCTATTGAATTGAAATTTGATATAGAGGTACATTATCAATAGTAGGTTAATATAATATTACACAATTTACCCAAAGACGCCATCTTGTATCCAAACGGCAGACTTAAAATTTCATTTTCCACAACCTTTGAGGTAGAAGCATGAAATTTAACATAAAGCTTTATCATAAGTAGTAGTTTAGAAAAATAAAATGTTTTGGGAAAGTCGCCATCTTGGATTCAAAATGGCCGCCCAAAAATCATTTTCAACACCGTTTGAGCTAGAGAAATGAAATTTTATTTGAAGCTGTGTCTTCACGTGTAAGTCATAACAATATAATCAAATGTTAAAAACGCCGCCATCTTGGATACAAAATGGCCGCCAAAACCATTGTTGTTTAGAATATACAGGCTAAACGCCTGGGGTTATTGAAATGCAATTGGGTACACAGGTAGAAAATCACCAGTAGGTTACGAAAATATTACGAGATGTGTTGAAAGACGCCATCTTGGATCCAAAATGTCTGCTTAACTCGTTGTTGTATAGAATACACAGCCTAAACTACTGGGGATATTAAAATTAAATTTCGTATAGAGGTACATTATCAATAATAGGTCAACATAATATTACACAATTTACCCAAAGACGCCATATTGGACCCAAAATGGAGTACGTTAAAAATGCATTTTCCACACCGTTTGAGTTAGAGGCACGAAACTTGGTATGAAGGTGTATTATGACGAATAATTTAGGAAAATATTACAAAATGTTGAAAAAGTCACCATCTTGAATCCAAAATGGCTGCCAAATCTATTGTATAGAAAAGACCCTAAACCGTTGAAGCTACAGAGATGAAGTTTGGCATAAAGGTACATTATCGCTATTAGGTTAAGAAAATGTTACATGATGTAACCAAAGACGCCATCATGAATCCAAAATCGCGGATCTAAAAATGCATTTTCGACACCGTTTGAACTAGAGATACGAAATTTGGCATATATTTGCATTACGACGAGTATTTTAGGAAAATATTACAAAAGTTTAAAACGTCGCCATATTGGATCCGAAATGACCGTCCAACCGTTTGGGCTAGAAAAATGAAATTTTATTTGAAAACGTACCTTCAAGAGTAAGTCACGACAATATAATAAAAAGTTAAAAAGTCGCCATTTTAATCCAAAATGGCTGCCCGGAAACCCATTTCCTAAATATTAAGCCTAGACAAACGAAATTGGTATGAAAGTGTACCATGAGGAGTAGGTTACAAAAATTGTAAAAAAAATACCTATGGGGGCGCAGCCCCCGTGGTGGGTGGTATAATTGTAATATGGAAGCGCAGACCGCCAGAGAGTGTCTGATTAAGATAAAGGGGGGCAAAGCTCCCCAAACCCTGATGTTGGGAGCGCAGCTCCCACGATTTGGTATGGTGTAGGACCATAAGTAGGTAAAGCGAAAAATCCGACATTTTGAAAAAGTCGCCATCTTGGATCTAAAATGGCCAAATCCCTTGTTGTATAGAATACACAGCCTAAACCGCTGGGGCTACTGAAATGAATTTTGTCATGGTGGTAAAATATCGATGTAGGTTAACAAAATATTAAACAATGTATCTTAAGACTCCATCTTGGATCCAAAATGGCGGATTTATAAATCCATTTCCCACAACGATTTAGCTAGAGATATGAAATTTAGCATAAAGTTGTATCATAATTATTAGTTTAGGAAAATAATAAAAAAAATTTGGGAAAGTCGTCATCTTGGATTCAAAATGACCTCCCCCAAAAAAATCATTTTCGACACCGTTTGAGCTAGAGAAATTACATTTTATTTGAAGGTGTACCTTCACGAGTAATTCACGACAATATAATAAAACATTATAAAAGTTGCCATCTTTAATTCAAAATGGCAACCCGAAAACCCATTTTCTAAACCACTAAGGCTAAACAAACGAAATTTCGTATGGATGTGTACCATGAAGAGTAGGTTACAAAAAAAATGGGGCAGACCTTTACTATGGGGGCGCAGCCCCCTGTGGGTTTGGTACAGATCGATATCAAGAGAAACAATAACCCGCAGAGTCTGGCTATGATAAAGAGGGCGCAGGTAGAGCGCTCACCTCTGGTGCTAGGGGTCGTCGGATCGATCCCTGCTCATGCCATGTGGGCTTTGTGGTGGACAAACACCGTGTGCGTGGGTTTTCTCGGGGTGCTCCCGTTTCCTCCCACTTTCTTCATTCCACCAATTCATCCCATCATCATCCATACGGCCTGAGCCATATAGTTGCCAAAAGGCCTTAAAATAAATTCAATTCAAATTCAATAAAGAGGGCGCAGCCCCCAAAACCCCCAAGTTGAGGGCGCAACTTTGACCGAGTAAAGTTAAAGTGAGGAGAAATTTTGATATGTTGCTGACAAAGGTTGAAGCACCTAACACAGAAGATTGAACATTATTTAAAATAAAGAACATTTGATACGAAACAGGTGAGTGATATACTGTAATTTAATAATTTCCAATCACGTAAAATAAATTATTTGGTGCTTTTTTCAAGATTCTTGGCGATAACTGTAAATCCCGACATTTCTCAGATAGATTAGCGAATATATCAAGGAACTTTTCTAAAATATTTAAGTGTGTGTGACTGGTCTGATTCTTGGAAATATAATGCCATTGCTGGGATGTTCACATTACACAGAAATACTTTCCCTTCGACAGTTTCCGCCCTCTTCACTCACTTTCAATCTAGCTGCGAAGAATTGGTACAGTAATACGGTATATTATTTCATTATATCTGGAACTTCTACATAATTTTCCTCTTCCTTTTCTCTTCCTAGTTCTTCATTTGAGTAGTTTAAATCTCTTTATTTATTTTTTTTCAAATATTTTTCTAATTTCTGGTTACCGTCCCATCAGGTTCCTCAACCGCCAGCAGAGGCGGCGTTAGGTGAGCGCGGATTCTAGGGCAATAATGACCCAGTGGGGCCAAAGTACAAGTAAAAATCGCTGAGCGCCGAAATGTTACATCTAAAGCCGATAAAGCAGTAAGCAACTTCCCCCTAAATGC
>JAGDQP010058231.1:404-12593 GCA_022664845.1 Lepisma saccharinum
AATTCCTGCTTTTATGTTGTGACTTCAGTATTTTCTTAAGTGTCTTCATTACTAATCCTATATATCGGTGTTATTAGTCCTTACATAGTTGTCTAGTTATTATTGTTATTATCAGTTTTTTTTTTCATTTATACAGTCAAAATTACGTTTTTGAAAACACTTCTCGCACTGTGCTATCTGTGTAACTATCTTAATAAACATTTATACTTCATTTTCCGTAATCTACTCATTAATGATATATAAAATATTTCTAAAATAGAAGTAATTCAAATACAAAATACAAGGACACTAAACAATCATTCATTTATATGGACTTCAGTTCCTCTATCTATACATTTTAAACAAAAAAAAAAATCAGCAAATTATCACAAGTATTAATAATAGTTTACATTTACATTTAATTCCCTATGAATTGCTCCGTATCAGAATTTAATTTTTATCCTTCACCTATCTACTCTAAGCTAATCCTAACTATCCTAACTACTTTCACTCTCATCATCCATTCTCACCAGGGAAGTCAGCCGTTAAAGTTCATTCCAGGGGGCTGGGACACACCCTCCATATCCGTATAGATTGGGGATATCCTGGAAGTTTCTTCACAGCCGAATCTTCAACCACACCGCACATTCACACTACACTTCATACTTCTTTCGAATTGCACATCACTATTAACTTTGCCAATCCAGTTACCTCGGTACTCCGCTTACCATCCATATCCATAGGATTGTTGGTCAGGCACTGGGGGCTTCTTCGCGGATGAGTAATCGTTAATCCTGAAAGTTCTCGCACTCCCGCACTCCCGCAACGCTAAACGGCTGGCCTCGGAGCATACCGGTTTCGATTCGCGATTTAGCGTTGAGTCCACAATTTTGAAAGAACCACAGCCGTGGAAGAGATGTTTAATCCACAAAGTTCGTGTGAATTCTAATATGTGAGTTTCCCGCATTCCGCTTCTCCCGCACCGAGTAATCCCCTTGGTACCCGGGTCGCGCGCGTCACACATTCTTCGACTACGTTATTTACATTATTTACAATATGCATTGTTTCGCGTCTTCATTCTTGGTCATATATGTTCCTCCTCATTCTCCTCATATAGATTTCTTTCTCCTTATATGAGATGATGGTTGCCAACAGATCCAGGGAGGTTCTTTTGATGTCATCTTCGATTATTTCGCGTATGTCAACGTTCTTTAGTTCATTTCTCAAATCCACAATTCGAGCATCAACAGTTCCATCCGCCTTCACGTGATTTTCTGGGCAATGGAAAACCACATGCTCGGGTGTTGAAAGTTGTCCGCAAGAACACTCGGGGGATTCCACTATCTTTAGTTCATGTAATTTCGATTTGTATGGTCCATGTCCACTTAGGAAATGCATCGAGCCCTTATCTGGATTCCAATTGGTCCATTTTAACCGTTGTTCAATCATGGGTATTATTCCATACAACCTTCTTGATTTTCCGGAATTTTGCCAATTTCTTGCCAAATTTGATTAATTTTATTATCAATGTCTTTTATATCTTGTGGAATTTACCGCAAAATTTCCGTAGCTCTTATTTGGTTTTCATGCTTTATCCAGTACTGAGCTGCCATTTTGATTGCTTCTAGATGTAAAGGTCTTATCCCCAGAATGACATTTATGGCTTCCCCCGGTGTTGTTTTATATGCTCCAGACATTCGCAGTAAGATGGTTCTTTGAGCTCTGCTAAGTTTTAACGCCAATGATTTGTTTTCTTGCAACCTATGTGCCCAAACACTGGACGCATAGGTGCCAATAGCATTTACTATCTGGGAGTTATATAATTTCAAAATTTTTGTGGGTAACTTAAATTTAGTGCTTGCCAATGTTATTATCTTATTTCCAAATTTCAAAATTTTATTAGTAGTTTCCTCAATGTGGGCGTTATAGTTCAACTTTTCATCAATTACAACTCCCAAATATCTAAACTTATCAACTCTTCCAATAGTTTGATTTTCATACTTAATTGTAGGATTTCGCTCTAACTTTCCTTTAAATATCATATACTTAGTCTTATTAACTGAAATTTTAAGTTTATTTTCATTACACCAATTCCCTAATACTGTGGTGATCTTGTTTGTCCTAATCTCTAACTGTCTTCGAGTTTTGCCCTCCACCAAAATAGCGAGGTCATCTGCATCCGCCATTACCAATGTTACTTCTTCCATCCGATCCAGAACTTTGAGACAGGGGGCAATGCATATATCCCAAAATATTGGGCCACATATAGACCCCTGTGGACATCCTTTATTGGGTAATCTTGTTATTTTCTCTCCCGGAGCCCTAAATGTAATCTTCCTGTCCTGGCAGTAGTCCCTCAATACCCTAATAATATAAAGCGGAATTTTCATTTCAGTCATATTATTAAACAACGCTGGCCACCAAAGGTTATCGAAGGCTCCTTTGATGTCTACAAATAACGCAAGTATATAATTTGTGCCAGAATTGTTAATGTCTGTACAGAATTTGTTAATGGCGTCTTGCGTTGACCTGCCTTTTCTGAATCCAAATTGCATGTTATCATTTTCTAAATCCGTTCTGCTTGCTTGTAACCTTGCTATTATTATCTTCTCAAACAGTTTACTGATTACATTCAGCAAGCATATTGGGCGGTACGATCTAGGATCTGTCTTAGGTTTCTCCAAGATCTTCAAAAAGATAATGAAATTCGCTTCCTTCCAATTTTTTGGGAAACGTCCCTGCCTGATACATTCATTAAAAAGGCGAGTTAAGTATGGGACCCAGATTTCTTTCGAATTCTTATATATCTCCGATTTTATTGCATCCTGGGGCTTTCTTCGTTTTTAAAGATCTTATAGCTATTTCTAGTTCTGTGTTCTTAATTTCTGGTATTTCTTCCTCAGGAATTTGTAGATTATTTATATTGTTTATAAGTTTTCTGATGTCTTTTTGTTCGTCTGTTTCGTTATCTTCTATGTCTTTTGGGATTAGTTCTTCTACTAAATATTCCACTGAGTCTCCCCAGGATTTGGTATACGTTTTATCCTGTTTTTCCAAAGTTGATATACTAGTTGGTGATAACTTTCTCATACAGATTTTATAGGGTTTACCCCACGGGTCAGTTGCTAAGTTTGTTTCAACAAAATTGTCCCATGTTTCCGTTTTCCTTTGTATTAATAGCTGTTTGTAGTTGTCCTTTGATTCCCTATATTCGTCGAGTTTTCTTCTTCTCAGTTCAGGGTCCCTTGCCTTTTGGTATGCCTTCCTTTTGGCTCTTGTAATGCGTCTAAGCCTTGTGAGCTCATTGCACCAGAAAGGGGCGTTCGCCAAATTTGTGTTACCTATCGATCCCCCCGGCGGCAGCGTCGCTTTTATTGCCCGAATTGTGGAATTTTTTAGTTCTTCAGCCAAATTATCTAAGTTGATATTTGGTGTTATTTGTCGTAGTATCAAGTTTGCTTCAAATTTTTCTTTGTTCATCCGCAAGATGTTATAGCGTATTTGTTCACCTTCTTCGACAATGCTCCGTGCTGCTTCCGGTTTAGATACCGAGACTATAAACTTGATTGCATTATGTTCGCTACTAGTATTCCCGTCCAATACTTGCCATTCGCTAATTTGATAGGCCAGATTGGTACTTGTAAGCGTCACATCAATGTTTCTCCCGGCCCGCTCGGCCCCGAAAGGTTGGGAATTTTCCTTCCTGCTTTGCTATTACTAATTCATTTGCCATAATTAGGTCTTCAAGAGCTTCGCCTCTCCTTCTGTCTCGATCTGTTAGCACATTACTGAACCACATGGGGGATTTTGCGTTAGGATCCATTGTTATTAATATTTTATGATTTGAATATTCGCTTATAATGGTGCTTAGCTTGTCCAAAAAGGGTTCAATATCATATTGGTACTGGCAATAAATGTTTATTATTATTATTTTTTCTTTTTCAGTTAATAATTCAGCACAAGTAGTCAACTCATCTGTGTACTGATGAATCTCTAATAGCTTATACTTTTTGTTAAAGTTTACTATTGCAGATTTTGGTTTTTGAGTCTTGTTAGATATTATAATTTCAGCGTTTGTGGATAGTCCCGTTAATCATCCTTGATAAGTGTACGGCTCTTGTAAGCATAAGATGTCAATTTGGAGTTCTTCTGTAATCTTTCTTAATTCGGAGCCAACCAATCGAGAGCCTTGTGCGTTAAGCTGCAGCACAGAGCACTGTTCCGGCTTCATTCTATCTGGAATGTCTTGTATGTGCATAGCAGCGCGGCCATGACTCTCTCAAGTCCAAGACCGCCCTACCATGGGCCTTAACGAAATCTCGGTGGACCTCGTTTAAATCTAGGTATTCGGCTCTTCTTTCGAAGACTTCATCGACCAGCAACAAAAGCTCCCCGGGATCCGTTGGTATGTTGTTCCTTTTCAGCGTTATTCTATCGACAGCGTTTGGTATTGGAAAAGTTATTCGTTCTCCTTCATCCTGCAGGTTCCTAACCAAATGTCTCGAGGCAACAAATAAGATCTGTGGGTCTTCTAATATTGATAATTTGTATGCCTTTTCTTGTATTCCATAATTCCAATTTTGGGTCATAGATGGTTTCTCTAATGATTCTCTCCGTTTGCTTTCTTGTTTTCTTGATATTGTTTCCTCTTTCTCTTTTTTTGGGGGGTTTTCTTCGCTGTTGTCTACAATGTCAACACTCGGTTCTGCCAAGATTTCTTCATTCATGTTCTTACCACGAACATTCGAATCTTCCTTTATTCCTTCAGCAAATTCAACGCATTCACTTCCAGTTCTATCGCTTGGTGTAAAAAGTTGCAGCCATCTTCGTTGCCAAGTTTTCTTTTATTCAGTTTGCACCCCAATCTCCTTTATATTCGCTACGTTAAGTTCGTCCTCGTTTTTATTTTCCCTTATCCTTCTTCTGAATTCAATTAGCCTGTTCCTGTCTCTCTTCTTTTGTGATGGAGATTTGTTTTTTACTTTTCTTTGTTCCAAAAATGTTTGATATTGATCCTCTTCTAATGTATCTGTTGCGTGACTAATCTCCATGTCCGCATTAGAATCTGATGACATTGTTTTATTTTCGTCCTCAGAGTCTGAGTCTTGTATCTGGAGTATTAATTTCTGCTGTTCTTGTTCATGGAGAATTATGTTTGTGTCTTGTTTTCTTGGTGGATAAAAAATACTGAAGGTTCCTTTATCGCTACTAATTAGGTTTTTCATTATTCGTTTGTCTGGTACAAACATTTTAAAAATTAATTTGTTATCTTCTTTATTATATTCCTCGAATTCTTCAAGGACTTGGTCCGGGTTGCACCTCCATAATCCCATACCAATGCACGGGATATTTATTTCTATTTTCTTCTCCAATTTGACTCCCTGGTAGTACACCAGCACGGTACGAAGATCTTGTTTAAAATTCTCCTTGGTTGATCTTACGTGAATAAATTGACACCCATATTTATTCTCAGAATAATAAATAATTACCTCGCTGCAATGGCTTCTGCTAATTTTCAATTGTTTCATTTCTTCCAAATTAAAGTCAGTGTGGGGTTCAGCCACATCCACAGCGAATCCTCTCGGAAAGGTTGCCAGATCTGGATTTATGAAATGGATTATTATTTGTTTTTCTCGTTTACAATCTAGCCAGTCTTCGGTTATTGTCAGTGAGTTTTCTTCGTTATATGTCTCCTCTATTTTCCCCAGCCATTCAATAAACTTTCTTTCTTCGTCTTTATCAACCCAAGTCATTTCCTTAATCCATATTCTAGCTCGTTGTAGATCTTCAGTGATTCTAAAATCCATAATTTGTTTTATTAATGAGTCTCGCTTCGAGTATCTTGTACGTCTGGCAGTCCTTTAGTTCTTTAGCTTTGCATTCTTTTCTTCTTAGTTTGCAGGGTATACAAATGGCTGGTTGATTTTTTTCCCGTAATTTTCTCGTCGAGGTCCTTTTTCTCCGCAGTGTGTACAGACTTCGTCGTCTCCGAAAAATCGAGTTGTATGACCGAGGTCTCTGCATTTAAAACATTTAGCTACAACTAAAAAGTATTTGTGCATATGGCTCGTATAACTTATGTAGAGCCTTGGCTTAGCCATTAATAGTTCTCTTGTCCTTGGGGCAACCTCAAGCACCACGTGACAGGTCCTCTTATTTTTGGGCCCTGTTCTAAATTTAACTTAAGTGTCCCTCATTGCCTTCTGCGCCTCTTCTTCTTCATCTATGTTCGTATTAATAATTTTCCTCACAATTTCCTCATCCTTCAGATCAGATTCCACGTTATATACTATGATCTGTGGATTGCGCTTCTTCTGTTCCTCTACATTGAATGTTTCCTTTATCCCTTCCTTGTTAATAATTTTATTTGCGTCTTCTTTAGTTTCGGCCTGAACAACCATTAAGTTTTTCCCCGTAAAAATCGTTGCTCTTATCTTGTCTTTCTCCGGATTGATAGTTTCTAGCCAGCTCGATCTTAATTGAGCTAAGGTCTGTCCGGCTTTCGGTCTTACAAAAAAAGATGGTTTTTCTCTGTCTGTAATTGCAGCAATTTTCTGTGCTCGCTCTGATATTGGTGGTCTCTTCACAGCATCAGCGAAGGTCGGTGTTTTGTGTCCGAATTTGTCCAAAATTTCCTTCTCTTTCTTCATTGTTTCTTCCAATTTTTTCGCTAAATTATTAAGGTTCCTTTGCTTATCTTCCTCGGCTTTCATTTGTATAATTCTCTGTTGGAGTTCAGCGCAGCTTGCTGTAATATCAGTAATCTCAGTGGATTTTTCTTCCACTTGTTTACGCAATATGTTATTTTCCTCTGTTGTTCGTTCCAGTATCCCCTCCAGTTTAGCTGCTGTTTTTTCCTGGTTATGTTTGTCTTTGAGTTCTTCGCGTAACCTTTGTATTTCGCCTTCTTGAATTTTAATCCTTTATCTTTGGGCAATTTCCTACGTAGAGGTTGTTTGTGATTGCGCCAAAGCGAGTTCTTCCGTGAGTTTTTGTATCTTGTGCTCATAGTATCTTCTTTCTTGTACTAATTTCTTCTCTGTTACCGCTTCAAGTTCTTCAGTCTCCTTTCTTCTTTCTACCAGCCTTCCCTCCAGCAGCTCAATTCTACCGAGCCATTTTGTCAATATCCCTATTATCCGTTCCCTTTGTGCTTTACCCACCTTCTTGACATTTAGATTACTATCGATGCATTTTATTGCTTTCTTATATTGTTGTATATAGTCAGCTTCCAGTTTGCTCAATTCTGCATCCGTATCATCTTCTTCATCACTTGATTCCTCTTCATCTTTGGGTTTCTTTTGTTTTTCTTCCTCTCCTTCTAAAGGTGATTCTAGTTGTCGTTTGCCTCTGTTGGGTTGAGTTGTTTCTTGTATGGATTCTACATCCATACTTAGTTCACTTATAGAGCTTTTCTTAGGTGGTGTTCTTATAAGAGGTGTTTTAGGTTTCGCATCTCCCACTTTTTTCTTCATTTCGGCGAATCTTTCCGCATTCACCTTTCTCTTTTCAATTTCTTCATATTTCCTCTTTAGTTACTCTTCCTGCTTTCGCATCGCTTCTTCCGTTAACGAATACTAACTGTATTCTATCTTCCTTTCTTCCCTGGTAGTTGGCGTACCCGTTGTTCCTCTGGTTGGTGTTCCTTTTTCCTTTGTTGTTCCAGAAGTTTTCTTCTCTACCTTTTTCCTTTGATCCATTATCCGCTTTTCACGTTCACGTTCACGTGCTAACGTTCGTATCTTCTCACGTTCGCGGGTTCGGCACCAGTTACTATCGGTATGTAATTTTTATCTGAATACAAGTCTACTCTATCCAGCACACGACCGAAGAAATGCACAATGTCTTCTATCTTCGCAGACGCGCGTGATCAAAACTTCCTCGGAGACGACAGGATACTGTTTTGTACATGTAACGTCGATTGAGTCACCAAGCCACTTACTATTATACATGCTGCATATGATTTACAGAAATTGGCAGAATGTTATGCAACCAACCTAACCCAAGCGTGAGGCTGGTTGCCTGCCTCCAAGTCACAGTCACACTTCAATTATACGACAAAAAATAAAAAAATAAAAAAAAGAACAGAGTTCATTCTTCAGCTTTGTTTCGAAAGTGCGGAGTTGCATTTCTTACATATCGTTGACCTATTGCACATGCGTACACAATAAATAAACTCTTTAGACGTGGCTTGTCTTATAGTTCTGTAAGGGTTATATATGACAACTTTGGTCTTTAATAACTCCGCTCAAAAAAATCAAGGGGAGTTAAAACTAGCACAAATTTAGCTTCTAGTATTACAAAAGGTTTTGACTTACTTGTCTTTTTTGTCCAGTTTGTTTTTACCACTTATTTTGCAATTCACACTGGAGCAACACCAGCACACATCTTACCGCTACAATGCAGACAACTCAAGTCAAAATAATTGCAGCTTCAAATACTTCCATTTTACGCAATGGACCAACAAGAATCTGCGAATGTACCTTTACCGATACCGGGAAATTCCCGGCCAAACTTAGGGTGCTAAGTTGTCGTTGCACCCGTAAACGATTGTATTATTTCTAAAACTATTGTGCCTTATATCACATCGATGGTAGGGATTGAACAAACAATCATTTCCGATTGTACCCTTACGGTTACAGGGAAATTCTAAGTCAGAATTTTTGGTGCTAAGTTTCCTACATAGTTCACTCGTTATAGGCCCGATAGCGGAGGTTTAAAAAAAATGTTATAGAAGCAAGGGATTTTCCAGCAATATTCTATATACCTTTGTGATTCAAATTACATAAATTCTTCATAAATATAAGTTGTGCTCAAGCCGCCATTTTGGGAAATGACGGACCTCCGAACGTTCGCAGAGGAAGTCATAGGTTTGAGTTTAAATGGACATAGGGACCACGCTAAATGGTCGATTGTTACAATTTATACCACATTCGAATCACAATAAAACAGGCTTTCAAACGATGTATACCAGTTGTCAATAGCACGCAGTAAAGGGAAATAATTGTGGGATACTTTTAAGATTTAACGTTTAAAATTCCGTTTCTTCGAATTTTTCGGCTGTAACTTGGTAACACTGCATGGAAACCAAACCGCAAACATTCTGAAGATACACTAGTACATATTAAAGATATTGTGTAAGATACTTATTGTTCCAACGAAATCAACCGGAAATACAATTTACAGTCTTATTATTGTGCTTATCAGAATTGCATAGACAATTCTACAAAATCCTCTTTTGGACAAAATATAGTTTGGACCAAGCAGCTTCAGGAAGAAATGTCCTTTGGGCAAACTTTTCTTTGGACCAATTGTCTTTTGGACGAAATTTTCTTCGGACCAAATGTCACTGGACCAATTGCCTTTTGACTAAATGTCTCTGGACAAAATGTCCTTTGGACGAAATAACTTTGGACGAAAAGGTTGCTCACTAAATTTTCTCTCATGTACAAATAATTGATTCAAGGATAATATTTTATTGTTTGGTTAGTTTTAGCGTGGAATGGCTTGTCATATTGATTGTGCTGACTTCATGAAGTTCGCAATAGAATATAATCTTGATGAAAATGTTTGTAGCCAGAAATTCAATGAATTATATACTGATTACTGTGGTTGCACAGGGTTCGAAAGGAGTATTCTTTCTCGTTTTTATTACATTTGGAACTTTCGAAGAAAATCTAGTGAAAGTCACTTTTGAATAAGGTTTATTTCTGCCTAGAAAATTGTTTATGCGTAGCAAGATGTAAAACACGAATGGTAATCTTAGTCGTAGTCCACTCGTGGGTCTAACCATGGGTGAAGTACGACTTCCTTTACAATCCAGTGTTTTTATATTGCTGCGTAGATTCCATTCTCTCGACATAAATAAACCTTATTGAAAAATGACTTTCACCAACATTCCTTCTTTCGCCTAAATCAATAAATGGCCCTAGTGACTCTACCAAATTCGAATAAATAATATTTTCCTCTCAATTTAGTTTTAGATTTATATGTTAATAAAGTAGTTGAATCACTGATGGTGTTGTTGGATCGCGCTTTTATCTGTGAACTTCTTTATGTGAGAAACAATTACTTTAAATAGGTGTGGACAAGTGCAACGTGATTTTTACAAATCGAGAGATACGTTTTTGGTACTCAATGAACAATACACGGGTGGGGACACAAATGAGTCGGATCCCACGTTAAGCTGTAGGTCCAATAAAATAGTAATATTAAGTGTATCCTAAGGCTACCAGATGTCCCGATTTAGTTCATTTCTTTTCTTCGTAGTCTAAATATTTTTCAAATTGAAGTTAAGACGCGAAAATGTCCAGACTTTTTTTTTAAGGATCAGTTACCGGTAACGTACATTATTTTAGTAATTTCTATTTTTGTCAATAAAACCTATAAGGTTCATTGCTAACACATATAACTAGGGCTAGGGATTTGATGACCTATAAATTGCTGAAAAATGCTCTTAAAAATGTGTATTTATGACGTAACAATTACCAAAAAATTACTTTAAAAATGACCTAAAAGACTATTCATGGCGCGTGATTTAACCTATAAGTTAAAAGAAATTTGTATTCATTGCTTCATGTCCCCTAAATTGTCAGGCTGTAGCAGTAAAAGTAGAAAAAAATAACAGTATTAACTTTAATAGGTTTTACTTACTAAGAAAAAATAGCAATAACTGTTTTAATTTTAAACTGAAATTTTATCCCGGGAAGTAGATAAAAATAGAAGAATATGATTCTTTACTCATGTTAATTCTTTCTCGTTAATGATCCATGTGCAGATCAGGGCTCGTAAACAAGTAGCGTACAACTACTACTCAGGAACGAAGAAAATGATAAAAAATAACCAAAAAATAACTTACTGACTAAATTTTAAAAAAATGACATATACAACCCATAAAGGCAAAAAAATGAAAAAAAAATGCCCTAACAAATCGAACTTAAAAGTTTGAGTACGACATGAAACATATAAATACTAAATGTTATGCGTTTCTAATCTACCAGAAAAAAATATGCAATTTCATCAAAACCCTAGCCCTACATAAAATGTAAACCCTGTTGAGCTTTATCATTAGATGCGATGCTCATGAATCGAGAAATCGGAGATTTTGACAGATTTGAAACATTAAGTCATCCCTGTAGTTCGTATATATAATGACATTGAAGTGAGTTACCTACTTACACAATGCTTAGCAGACGTCAACTTAATATATTATTGGCTGTCTGAAGAGTTTCCACGATAATACGTACCTACTTGAGCGTGTACACTGTGGAAAACAGATGGTAAAAGTAAAAGTGTCATATACATATTAACAAATTTAAAGGTTTAAAATACGAATTTAAATTGTGCACAAAAGTTGCAGATAAAGCATTAAAATTTGTTCGACATTTGGGAGAAACCCGGTGAGTGAATACACAACCTAAAACATTTCGTAACGGAGATGAAACCTTAGAAAAATATTCCACGTTGTTGTCGGCCATCACTTATCGATGAGGGCCAATTGTAGGAAATAATTGAAGATGATTCAAGCCAAACGTGCCACGAATAAGCTCAAAAGATCGACGATTCATCAGAAACCATTCACACACATTTTCAACAACTGTGGTAAAGGTGAAGGCTTTCCAAGTAGGTACCTCACCAAACAACTACAATTCATTTGAGTCTTTGAGCTCATGTCACAAAACAGCTTCATTGACTTATAATAACATGAGTTGGAAAATAAGTGTTGAGTAGGAGAACAGAAAGTGTTTATATTATTTGTTATAAATGTCCTGTTGCTTTGATATCTAAATCTAGCATTCAGCTCCTACAGAAGGATATGCTGTGTGTATCGTAGAAAACTGCTAGTATTGTTCATTTTCAGCTTCTTCCTCGTAGTCAAACCTTTACTAAGAAGAATCACTGTGATCAGCTGTAATGGGTTTCTGTTGAACCTGCTAAAAACAGTTAAATCTTGCCAATAGAAAAGTTGTTCGGTGGCATCAGGAGATGCAAAATCACTACCAATCTTGGTCTTATGTGGTCCATATCTGTCACATCCAGCTTACTTACCAGACCTAACGACATTGTACAATCACTTGCTTTTATCCATGAAAACATACAAGAGAAATCGCTACTTCCAAACCTTCGACCAACTAAAAAAAAAGATTTAACGAGCTTTTGGATACCAGAGACAGGGATTTCTACAAGCACAGCATTTGTCGGCTTAACAAC
>JAGDQP010058232.1:0-10749 GCA_022664845.1 Lepisma saccharinum
TCTCCCTTATATACTGTGGCAAGGTACTAAAAATTAAAAGCAAATACTTTTCTCTTTTAATATGTTATCAATACTACTTGTCTTTGACATCTGATATATTTGTTTATAGTAATTTCTTATTGGACAACTCTACATAATAGGAGTCATAATTCTTGAGACAATTTTCTTTAATACTATTTGCATTGTTTGCGATTCTATCCAATTTCTTAATTAATTCTTCTTTACATTCGCAAATAAGTTGATCTAGTTCCACTTTACCTTCTTTTATATCCCCCCCTCTGTTTCTTAACTTCTACTTCTTACTTCTCCGTTTCGTTTAACACTTCCTTCGCTCTTCCCTTTTCTTGTCTTTCTTCCTTCTCCTTATCTCCTTGAGCTTCCTTCGTTGTTCTTCTTTTCTCTTCCTCTTCTTTCTACTTTTCCTTTTCCACTTTCATGAAAGTCTTCATAATTTTCTGAATTTGATCCCATAGGTTAGTTCATTTCAATCTGCTATCAATCACAGGGTTCTAGAGTTGTCTCCTGTCGTAAGCTCTCTGATGTGAATCCTTGCATCCGTTTGAAAGGAGTTAAGTGGAGGTTGATATATGCTCAATACCATTAATACTCATCCCGTTGAAAAGATAGAGTCCTCCAAGTCTTCCTAGATCAAACATGAAAGTGGAGATTACACAATCTTACGTAAACTTCAGTTCAGGACATGCCAACGAGGCTAATAGTTCTTGCACAACCAGGTTAGCCCAATTGGGCTCCTAATAGGTGTTTCGAAACATCTAAAAAAAGGACATTGCAGATTTTATTGCCTCTTTCTAGAAAACGCCTAATTTCTTACATCATTAGAACAAGAAGAATTACACTTACTTCATTTTTTGATTATTAAAAATAAACCATTTTCATACCATGGCTACTACTAGTTTAGAGGCGCCATATTTTTAGGGAAGGGGTGGAAAACGAAGAGAATTAGACAATGAGATAGGAAGATTGGCGGTCTAGGGGATTTTACATTAGTTTACAATATTTTATTATATAAAGCCTTAAATATTCTTCATTATAAGTTTTTACTTATCATCATATTTTAGGTGAAAGAGAATCAGATTGTAATGTAATGGAACGTGTCGATGAAGTGCGTTTATATGTCATATCACTATACATACAGAGTCAGTGTATAAAATTATTTTTGCTAAGGGCGCCTCTATGCTTCACGTGGAACAGATGGACCCTGTGCTGAACATTGATGGATACTGTGCACTTGCTGTACAAGAGAGGTGAGGTGATTGAGGAGAATGATAATCTACAAAACGTGATGAAGAAAACAATTACTCAGGCCTAGGGGATATAATGAAAAGAATATATGTAAGGACCAGATTAAGTAACTTGAGCGTTGAAGATTCGAAGACGGAGTGCTGGGTGTAGGCCGGAATGGCGTCTTTGGAAACTGGGTAGAGGTTCTGCAGGGTCTATTTTCATTCTGATTTGGTTAATAAAAACGGTTAGTGTGATGAATGAGAGTAGTTGTTAAATAGTCGCCAGAGGATGGACTGAGGATTTAGCTGTATTTTTGAACGGATTCTGCAATTAGAAAAAGTACTGTGGAGCCAATTGTATCAGGTTTGGGAATGGTCGTTGTTTGCATTTGACAGATACAGTACAATGAGTTTCTCCGCATTGGCTGCATTTCGAAAGACTTTGGAGGTTTGGACAGGGTATAGTACTGTGTGGTCCTGTAATATTCCCTTGTGTATATATAATCCTAAATTATCTAGGAAATTGATCGCCCCCAGAAAAAGTTCATCAATGGATTATATCCTGTGCAAGTTCAAGCCAGTTTTCATCATGCAAACTTACTTATCGAAGATCCCTTCTAATACTATTATCTCAACGACGTCTCGGTCTTTGCAGCAGCTTTTTCATCGTGCTAAGTTACAACGAAAAAATATAATATTCTATATATACTCTGAGAATATCGTTCTTAAATACTTTCTATAATAATTTATCCAAGTAGAGGATACTTGTAAAGTTCGATTTGGTATGTAGATTAGGAGCGTTTGCTGAGAAATTGTCTTCCGTAGACGTTATCGTGAAACATGTGGCCAATGATTTTGTTTGTTCATAGACTACCCGTAGATGAATAATTTGGATTGCTCCAATCTGTGTTCTGTTGCATATAACTTTTATTAAATTATCAAATTGACAACCCTCAAACCACTACTTCTCCGTTATATTCAGTCGGATATTGATATGTTATAACTTATTCGTACATGTGAATTTTGCAAAAAAAAAAAAAAAATGTTATTGCATTTTTGATAAAATTGATAATTGACACAATAATTAGATACATATATCGTAATTATAAGGGTAGTTCCACATCAATCCTTCAACACTGACTGCATCACTATTTTAATAAAGCTATTTTAACATGGCTTCCTACATGCCTGGGGATATCAGAAAAAAACATTTTCAAATGTCTTTATTTCTCTCGGAGCGACGAACGTTCCAAAATGGCAGATATCGTTGCCTGCTTACATTAATAATATAAAATTTTACATCACGGAAATGGAAACTGTAGTATCTCAAAACCTAGAAGATCTAGAGAGAGAATCAAATTCGTCGTGTGGTTCCTTAAGTATACTTTGAACACCTAGAACCATATTTTCTCAAAATGACTTTTTATCCAAAATATTAGGCGAAAATGAGTGACGAATTGTAAATAATTGGATATTGGTTCTCATTTCTTTTTGTAAAAAGTTTAATGATAGGATGCAATTCTTACTGTAGCTTGGTCACGCGCAAAAATTTCTTTTACACCACATTTCAAATTTTCATGAGGATGCATTTGATATATTTAAGTCTAATATTCGTCATGTTTAAAGCTACGTAGAAAAGGAGGATGTGATTCAACCCAATAATATGTTTGTGGGTGTAAATATGAAACAAAATTGCAGAACTTGAATAAAATTCTTCACAAAAAAATCGTTTAAGAATCTACTTTTATACGATTGAGAAATATAGGCGAATAAAAGTTTATGTTCCATTTTAGAAGATAACACATAGACCTTTATTGGCGTACAGGCCTCAATTCATTACGAATATTTTAAACTAAAATTTTGAATAAAACTATTCATTTTAGGAATAGATGTTTCCAAACAATCAATCGTATACTGCAGGGCTACAAAACAGATTTTGATTCATCTGTCTCTACTTCTATTTTTTTTTTAATATTAAGGTTTTCGTAAACGGCTGCGGAAGCAGATGACTCCATCTACCTTGTTCGAAACACGGTTGCCCCGGTTCAAATACTGTCTTAATCTTCCCTGATATGTATAGTGATGTAGGAAGTCATGTACGAAAAATAAGAATTTTCTAAAATAGTGATGTAACAATTGTTGGGTGAGTTGATTTGGAACTGCCCATACAAATATGATATATTTATTAACTCATTGTGTAAACTTTCAATTTTGTGAATAAATATTTTATAAACATTTATTGCATGGTTTAAAATTATACTGGTCAACATTTGCTTCCAGAATTTTAGGTGTCCTTACTGTATATCACAATACTGATTTAGAAAATGAATGAATAAATAGTCGCATCATTTACAATTTTTTATAAAATTGCATGCATATATAGTTGGGAAATAAACAATATTCTGAAGCAGTATGGCCTTGTAGTTAAAAGTCCGTTAAGGAAATGAAGCATCGTTGCATAAGTAGGGCTGTAAGTCAGAAGTCAAATTGAGATTTTGTATGAAAGTAGTCTTTGTGGTATTGAATGACTTATATCACAATAACTACCGAATATTGCTAATGTTCAAAATATGTAAGTTTCTCATCGATGGTAGATAATAAAATTTTCCTCGTTAAAGCATTGTGTACAATTAATCCTACAACAAATTTTAATTTCTGATACTACTTCATTACATTAGTACCAATTTTAGCACATAAAATGTTCAATATTATTTAAAATAAAATGAAAACAATATTAACACTAATACATTTCTTTTATAGGGGCTATGTGTATAGAGTATTTCCATATCCTACAGAAACAGCGAAGAAAATTTGATTTCCAATCAATAAAGATCATTGTGCCGCCGGTTCGTTAATAATTTGTTTCAACTATTAAAATATATCTTATTTATTTATAATGGTAATTATAGGAAAAATATTTCCGTTATAGATTACATGTGTATAACTCAATATTAGTTGATTCTTAAAATATAGCGCAATGTTGACATTAATGCATCATTTTACAGATATAACCACGGGGTGTTTTACAAAGGTATAATACCACTAAATATGTATTTAATAACCTGTAATCGTTTTATTATATTTAATAAACAACAAAAATGCCGTTTATATTAAGATTGCTGAACCATATGAGTTCTAAATGCATCTACAATAGTTCAATGGCGTTTCAATCTCGGAGACAAACTGAAAATTCAATGTCTATGAATTAGCAAATACATTTATCATTTACGCTGCATGCATTTCACGGCCAGTGGTTTATATATTTTACAGTATGATTCAAAATAACACTACAAAACCACCCCCATCTCACGAGATTAATGACATAATTTTAATAATAAAGTTTATACTATCAAGGGTGTTCAAATGCTTCGTGTCGACGCTACAGTCCGCCGAAACTGTAGAAAAAATAATCCTAGATCTTGATATTTCTGGTAGTTTATTAGTACAACTCAACCGCATAATGCCGATAAAGGTTTAATGCACGCTCTATCAGCAAATACCTATTCAAAAATTATTGAATTGGGGTTAAGCAGTATTTCTTAAAAGTAAATAGAAGATTGAAATAATTCCCTGAAGGTGGATCAAAATAAGCATTCATGAGACCCCTTTTCAGTAAGTAATTATAATTCGTTTGTGCCTGGTCAATATTTCAAACTGATGTTATTTGTGGAACGATTTAAAAAAAAAGATTTGTTGTTGCCTAACAAAAAATAGTAGTAATTGCGAACAATTTAACAAACTGGGCGTGTTATTTTTCAGTAAAAGGGAATATCATTGTCTGGTTGATTACATTTATAACCAGTGTGCATGCGAAGATTCATCTTAATCCTGTTTACTTAAACCCACTATTTACTTCAAACAATGCCGGGAAATCTTCGGTTTCTTTTGAGGAATCCGTTCCACAATATTGGAATATCCAGTTGAGGTTAGAGCAGCTTTGAAATCTCACGGTATCAATCCGTCCACGTGCACTCATATTGCATCTACCATATTGGAAGTATGATGCTCCGCAGTTAAGTTCCCATCACTTTAGACAGCCTACAGCGTCGAAATGAAGGATTTGTGCAACCTAGATAATCCATATTTTTGTTTATATCAGGAATCCCGTGAGGTGGTTTTGTCGGTGTTATTTTACAAATACTTCATCGTGCTGCATCGAACGTAATTTGCAAACACTTGAAGTATAATTGAATGTAAGAATACGTTGTGCGAAGATGATATTCTGTAGTTGCAATACCAGAAACAAGACAGTGAAATATGATGGTGTTATTTGTACTGGGCCTTTAGTGCGCTTCGCGAGTGTAGTTACAACTTCCTCAGAATTATAATGCGAGTGCGTTTTGATGTATTTTTGGTCCAGTGTGGATGAAGAAAATTCGAGCCTAATAGGTCCCACAGGAAATGCCTCCCATCCACTGATAGGCTAGACCGGCTTCCTCTAATAGCGGAAAGTGAAGGGTGAATAGTACCTACGGGATCGCGACAGACAGTGCAATCAAGACCAATGTTTCTCCCATTTGTCTCTACGAACAACAAAAATCAATTGTTGGTTAGAAATATACATCCACACGTTCCTCTGGCACGATTATCACTGACATATTTTAGTCACCAAGAATGTTTATTGGCGATTGGAGAGGCCACATTTCAGAGGTGAATAGAAACGGGCGACATGCAGCAATGACATGCAAGATTATCGCATGCAACGCAGGCACATAGTTTCTAGTCTGGCTCCAGAAACAGCATCGACAAACTAAGCTACGTGAAAATAATGTAAGTCCTGGTCATAAGCCAAAGGAGCATTCAGAATTTGCGCTACAAATCACATATCCGAGGATTAGATAGCGAAGCCCCATAGGCTGGCTATGTCTATATTAAGATTTTTGTTTAGTATTTTACCAAAATACCTGTGTTCTCTGATACGTACTCCAGCTGAATGTTGCGATCATTACCACATTCTTCATGTATGCCAGATTTGCCAATACTATTTGAATTCTTTCCGAGTGTATTATATATACTAGTTTAAAACAACCTATCTCATCAGTATGTTTTCGTAGGACATCAGAACACTTTGACCGTGAAATGATTTATGAAAAAATAAAATTTAGAAATGCATGCAGGTGGATCTGAAAAAAATGTCTACAAAGGTATGTCAAACGCTATAGCGTCAATCATAGTCTCTCATCTGTGAAGATGTATGATAGTGAAACGTGCGCATTAAATGCACAAAAGTCAAAATGTGAAAGATGGTCAAAGGGAAATTTAAACACGCATGCTACGAATAATTGTAAGGATAGGAAAACACATGCAAAGTTCCATGCACTACAAAGACTACTTAAAAGGAGACGTCGAGATTGACCGGGCACATTGCTAAAGAACAGATTGCATATGGACGACATTTGTTCTATGCAAAGGGAAATAATAATTCTAGAAGGCATCAAATGGACGAGAGGTAGGTAGAAGAAATTATCGCTTTTCAGGATCTATATTGATGAGTATAGTAGGCTTACTTGAATGAAAAGTTATGTTGGAATACCTTGAGTAGGGCTGCGATAATTTTACCTACAATGAACACAGCTATAAGTGTAAATTTGCTGACTAAAAATGTTACCTGTTTCGAAAATGCAGTTTTGTTAAAAGAAGACCTCAATTGTTCCAGAGACTAAAAACGAGTTACGGTTTAAAATGAAATTCACTAGAACTCACGTTCCACTATTTTTTGTAAGCCATGTCGATAAAGAAGAAGTATGTAGAACACACTAGAGTGTATCATTTACAAAATGAATATACGCAATAGTTTTTTTCTAAATGCACAAAAATTGACTAAAATATGTAGATTCCGTCATGTTCAGTAGTACGTGGATGCAAAGTTATGAAACGTACAATAGTCAATTCATCGTATTATAATTTACCTTCATTTTAAGCCCCATATTTTAGTCGCCACCGGAACGAAATTATAGTAAAGAAACACACATATAAAAATACTTTTACTCTAATGAATCATCATTGGAAAACAAGTATTGTTGGTGGTATTTTCATTCTTTAGAAGTCGGTTATTAATTACAAAGGCAAAACAGTGGTATGCATTATAGGACATTGACAGAAACATGGAAAGTATTTAAGTTAAGGTGGCCTTAAATTTGTGGCACATATAATCATCACCTAAACATGAACAATAGTGCTTTGCTACCCATAGTTATGAATCTTCCATTTCTTAATTTATTATTTTAATTTTCACACCCTAACTATTAGTTTGCGGACGTATTTATGCCTTTCTACTTCATAAGATTTGCTACAATGAACAAACAAAGTCACACAAATACTTGTTAACAATGCTTTACTCGAGGCCAGATTAATTGAGAAAGTTGATTAATTTTTAATATTTCGTTTTTGGATTATAGTTGCTGTGCGGCACACGAGGAAAATATGAAACTTAAACTAAACATAAATTCTTCTAGGAGGTAATAATTATTCTACATTCTTATTTATTCCATGGACTTTCTATTGTGTTCAAGTGTGAATGTCTTCCAATTGAATGCTTAACGTTTAGTGGTTAAACTGCTATAATAGCTCCTATGAGTAAAATAACATTTTCTCTATTTTAAGAAGTACAAACAACGGTTGTGTCACCTTGTCAACCTAGGCTAATTATCACTTGAGGGACATTGTTTTGCGTGAGCCGCTGTTGCGAATTCAAAAACTTCATGTTGATAAGTACAGCTAAAATCAACGGGAAGCACATTAATATCCCCAGTTTTGGATGAAGGAGCCAACCGAGCTTATTCCTGAATTCACCATTTTCTTTGACGGTCTCTTGAACACAACAAAATACCTTTCAGTAACATGTACCACAAATTAAGGATTCCAGAAGGACAAATATGTCCACCATAACCTAACCAGTAAGACTGCAGTAGGGATGCTCCTAACATACGATATCATGCTTTACCCTTGGGTTTAGAAATTAACATACCACTGCATGGTAATACTACGAAGCAATACGATTGTAATACTAAGAGCAAATGAAACCGTGTGTGAACTCGAGTAAATCTGATGTTGTACGTATAATAAATATTGTATTCCCATTTTGAATTTCTACCAATATTCTCTCAACATATCAGGGTTAAAAGGTCCACTTAATTCAGCAAAAACAAATTTTGTTTGTTCCTCAATATTGGTATTTTCCCCTTCGTCGTCGGTGAGGATGGAATAGAGTGGATGTACCCATATATATATACAAGTATGTATATCATATATGTCGCCCTCCATATTTGGTAATTTAATCTCGAGATCAACCCACTCTACATCCGCCGACGCTAAGCGTGGTGACGAGATGGTATCTATGCTTAGAGGGAGCCCTACTAGCTCTAGTGCCAGTCGCCTCAGTGCAGACAGAAACCAAGAAAGGAACATATAGCTATGCTTAAGCGAAGCCTCCCAGATGTAAAGCAATAAAATAAGATAATGCATGGAAAATAAAAAAAATATCATCAGATGACTCATCCTAGGTTCAAGAGAAACAACATCAAATGTAGAATAAAATAAAAATAGACAAGGTATTAACCAGAAAAATACATTAAGTAAGAATGAAAGACTTTGAAGTCATTGGAGAGACAAAACAGACGAATGTTATACAGCAATAGGTTTCGTAGAGGGAACAAGATACGAAAGTATCGTTATAACACAGAGATAACTAACTGATTAGTAAGAAAGGAAAAGATAGAGAAACTAACTCTAGAGATAAAACTATAGGCCAGACGGGAGAAACTTGAGGTAGAAATTAGAAAAGACAGGAACAAAGTTTAGGAAATTGACGTTTCAACTACTTTTGAAGAAATAGAATGACTGTAGAAAGCACATGAGATAAAACTAGAATGGGAAGTGAAAGCGCTATATACAAATTATAACGGTTTAAAATTTTAGGTGGAAGCATAAACAAACAAACAGCATGATAGCCAACAAGAATCAACAGCAAAGACAAATGCCATCAGATAAATTTTACGGAAATTGGAACAGCAAAAAGTAAACAGGCTTAGGAAATTAAGACTCGACAAATGCAAAACATCATGTTAAACTAGAGGAAGCTCTGATTATATGAAAGCTAAGAGTCAACTTTAGTAAAGCATCAAACGAGAGGGAAAAAGCTTCGGATTTTCACATGCAAGAGCAAAATTTATTGTATACCTAGCAATAGCAATTTATTGGTTTTATATGTAAAGCAATTAAAGCATTCCCTTGTGTTCGCTAATTTCTTTCATAGATATAAGCAGCAAAATTGGATTATATTAATACTTAAATATTACTGCGTGCCTGTTGTAGAAATAAAAGGGTAGAAATAATTTCCCGTCAATTGAAATGAAAAATATTTTGTGCAAAAGTTAATGTTATTATTACAGACAACTCTTATCGAGGCATTTATTTATTTAATACAGACCAATCGCATTTTGAGTATGAAATTACGTATAGCAGTGCATCATCAGACATTGGAAAGAAACACACTATAAGTTACGCATTCATACCGAGTCCAAGTTTATGTTTATTAGCATGTACACTTGATACAAACATTTGTATCTGCATTCAAGAACTTAAAGGTTCATTGGGCACCACAAGAACATAATCAAAGCAGGAATAACTCTTTTTTAATATTCTGGTGAACTAGCAAAGAGTCAACTAGTCGCCATGGCTCAGTGGGTAGCACGGCTGGTTACGACTCGGGTGGCCCAGGTTCAAATCCCTTCCAGGATGCTGGAGAATTTTCTCCCAGAGTTCCCATGGATGGGACTCTGAGGGATACTCGCCCTCCCATCAAATTACGTACCAGAGTGTTCTTTGTACCCCTGGCACTTTGGGAAAGTAAAGGTGGCCGACCATTTTACCTTACTTACTACCGTAAGTTGGGCATATGTAGGTAGAATCCTGCAGCACATAGCTCTAAAGATTACATTTTACTTACAAAGAATCATGTGAAAATGCCTGCAGAATCCATTCATTCATAATCATACCAACTGCAGTTTATTACTTTTGAATTCTTGGACTCACCACATACATGAATATATTTTTATTGACGATGAAATATTACATGACCATTCAAGCATTAATCATCTCTGTTAAAGCAACATGTTTCTTGCAACCTCTTGGTGTGTATTTTGCAAGTAGTACAAAATTGTTGTTCGCAGATAGGAAGGGTGTATAAGGCCCATGATTATATTCAGAAGTACGGTATAAAAATTACGTTATTAACTGTTTATAACGAAATTAAATTGTGCAATACACAACCAGTATTGTTGGATGACACTGCACCGTGTTTTTCATATGCGTAGTTTGCAACGGGCCATACAACTACTGTTATATAAATATTGCAATTTGCCTTGTTACGTTTTATTTGTTGCTTTAATAAAAATGAACTAAAATTGTAATGCTACGAACTACTTTAGAAACATATTTGAAATAGTTCAACGGGAATAAAATGGGTCATAATTCTTGTGGATGGAACAAAAATTAGGTACATGGA
>JAGDQP010058233.1:0-12593 GCA_022664845.1 Lepisma saccharinum
AATCTTAGACATAACTTATCTATTAATGTCTGTTAAAATATGTTCTTTCTATAATCGTCGACAAGCAACACAACATTTGAAGAAAGTACTATTACTTTAGATTTTAAATTCATTTGAATTATTGAAACTCATCTAAAGTTATTGAATCTCTGTCTTTGTGACTTAAAATTAACTTGACATTGGATCACACTGTATTAATTTCCATCGTAATGAAAAACGAGTTCTAACACACCAGGTTAAAGACATTTGGTGATCCTGAATATTCAAAGACGTTTGACATATTACCGTCAAACGGGTACTGTCCGGTGTTACAGATAAGTCACTGCAGATTGTGTTTTTCTGCGTTGTTTCCCCTTAGGTAATTTTAAAGTTATGATAGTTTCAATTTTCTTTTAGTTTTGAAATGATTTTATATTGTTCAGAAAACTATTTAGATCAGTTAACAAAGGACATTAGAGCAGGGTTACCACACCATTTTTACCAGTGGAAGATAGTAAAGTTAAAAATGGAGAACAACTGCGGATTCTTTTTTTCAACGGAGGACAACTAAGCTCAGATTGGTAGAAAACTATGGCTACTTTTAATTTAAATTCCGATAAAGAAACATTGACGCACAGAAGCATTTCTTATTTTTAAATTTCAGCTTTTACAAGGCAAGTTATACACATTTATATACATTTATTGTATCTTACCAAATGATGAACCACTTGCTTGATAATTCGGTAACGAAAATATTAATAAAATTAAACATTTGGATCACAGGAGTGTGAATATGTCAATTTCGGAACCTTTTAACCAACATGAGAATGGTGGGAAATTCAAGATATCTAGTAGAAGATGGAGGAAAGGATGAAAAGGAAGACATATTCTCCTGAAGCAGGACGTCTGGTAGCCCTGCATTAGAGGGATCAATAAGGAAAAAGATGGTAGAAAACTAGAAGAATTTTGTTTTCTACATGAAAGTGTTCTTTACAACGTCTTAGTTTGGCACCCTTCTACCAGTAAGACTTTCACCGTCTTGTTGGAAAACTGGTGCCGCCACTTTTTTTTTAATATCTAGCTCCAAAGGCACTTCAGAGTAAAACGTGTAATTAAGAGGTAAAACGGTTCATGTGACACATCGTTTTAGGCTTGCTTATTCACGGAAATTCAAAACTGGAGGCATTTGATACTTTTTTTTAAAGGAGATAAAAGTTCTGAAATTGATCTTTCGAAAATAGATATGATTGTAGAATTAGTTGTAAAAGTATGCATAACACAGTTAAAGTATGTACTTACGTTTGTGTTATACGATTACACAACAAATTACATAATACTGTTAAAAGAATGTTTAGTTTTTGTTTTGGAATGGTCCAAAAGAACACCCTTTGGTTTGGGCAAGAAGTTTAGAAAAACCTAAGAGTCAAACAAGAGCAACCAGAAAGAGCCATAGGACAATCGGGGTACAACTTGCAACAATAAAGATAAATAAGTATAGACAAATTAAACAACGTTACGAAAAAAGGAACTAAGAGAGATGAAAAGGAATATGTCAATAAGGTTCTGGATGCAATAACAAGATCTCTGAAATTATACAAACCATTAAATCTAGAATTCAGCACTTATCTGTAAATCTGAAGAATCTCTGCAGTAAACTGTAATAGTAATACTCTTCAAATCATCGGCCAATATTTCACTAATTACAACATAGTTGGCTGCTACAAAATAGGACATTCAACAACAGAGAAAACCCAAGTTTTGAAAAGTAAGGAATGTCATCATCATAAACAATGTTAACTCCTGGATCTTGGACCAAAATGGGAGTCCTCGACTAATTCTGAAAATAAAACAGTTCATTGTCACAGGCACTCTTATAAATAGAAAAGTTCATAATTACTCTTCGTACAATACACTCTCTCTCCCTGGACTTTTACTTATCTCGTAATTAATTTTATCCACGTTATGTAATTAATTTTATCCACGAGTGTACCACTTTGATTCACTATCATAAATCATCAAAGTTCATAATTACGCATGTTTAAATGTTTCTCCATCAGAAATATAAAAAATTGTCCACCGGAATGTTGCATGCATAGATGTGTGTATATAATTAATTCAACTGAAAGAAAATAAATTAATATAATCCAGTCTAACAAAGTATAACATGTGCATGCAAAGAAAAATTCCAGATTAAGTTCTTTGTGATAAGTTTTAAATTTGGTATCCAGTATTCAAAACCATATATGCATAGCACTTAAATTCATGATTGCCATCACTGCAAAGAAAACTTGGTGATTATGTGATATCATATTGTGTTATCACTCTATGCACATCGTCTTTAACCTGCAAGATGAAACCTTTATTCAATCAAAGTTGCCACATATTGACACATTCCATGATCTTTGTATGATTTACAGAATTATCGAAGCCCATTTGTTTAATCACATCCGTGATGGATAGTATTTGTTCCACAGAAATCTTTGTTTACGTTCGTTATTATCAGACTGACTAGTATAAGTAGTATCCTTTGGTGACTCCAAGTTATTACCACTATCATCGGTTTCCTGTACTGAAACAGTAGTATCTCGAAGTTGTTGTCATGGATGTACCTCACTACTACTTTGAGATATTATATCATCATTCATTTGAGGCTTACAATGGAAGGAACATCGTATTTGTTCTATTTCTTTGCCTAAATTATCTACCACCTGACGCAAATTATATATTTCAGATTCAACATTTGAAACAACGTTATTTTGCACTTTAGTATTATAATATTGGTTTACTAGTTCCTTTGATTGGCTTTAGTGTTTGAGTAATTTCGACGATTAAGTCTCACAATTCCATGAACTGATATAACATGGTCGTTTCTTTTCATAATTCGATATTGCCATTCACCACAAATTCTATCTAAAGCGGTCCTTCCTAGTACTATGTTGGGTAATTAATTTCTTGTAATGCACCATTCCAAATGATAAAGACGATACTGCTATACACATAGTATTATTATTTTACCTATTAACTCCAATTCATTGCCATTGATATCTCGCAGCGTTATTGTGGTAGGGATAATATCTGATGTTATACCTAGAGTATTAAAAGTTGGCTGATCCATTATATTGTTACCACTTCCGGTATCAATCACTGAATGAAGCATATTATTATTTATGTAGATGGGGACTATCATAGGTGGTGAGATTATTGTCTGATAATCATATGTTATACAAATTCATCCAGATGTCATTAATCCCAAAGCCAGAAGCGTTACTTTCTGTATTTTCAATTGGTGAACTTATATTTTCTACCTCGTGTATCTGTCGTGACTCTGAAGTGTTTTTGTTCCTACAAACCGATGGTTGTTGATATATTTGGTTACATTTAACTCAAAATGCCCAGTAGGATACATTTTCTACACTTACGATTATAAGCTGGACAATTTCTCCTCTGGTGTGCAGACCCACAGAAAATACAGTTATTAACCCAATCTAACCTGTTTTTTTTAAATTGGGATTGTTCCATTGCTTATTTTTCGAGATGTATTTTACGTTATTACTTACATTATGTACTTGTGATAGATATTGAGATAATGAGTAACTATCTCTCTCCACCATTTCATGATGTAATTCTGTTTTACAGCCTCATCAAAAGTAAGTTTCTCGATTGACAATAAACGTTTCCTTAAACCATTATCATGAATACCAAAGATGAGTTGATCGATTAACGCTTCGTCTGAGAATGAGTCGTATTTGCACTTGCTTGCCTGATTACGTAACAGCTGAATATATTCATTCATGGGTTGGCCTATCTGTTGCGATAATGGGTGGAAATGGAAACGTGCCGCACGGAAACTTGTTGGTGCTACTAAGATTGCAATAAATAATTCTTCTATTTGTTCTAACATAAGATCTTCCAAATTTTGTCGTCTTCCTTGAATTAAAACTCGTTCAAAAGTTTCGGAATCAAGGGACGATAACAACAGACTTGCAGCTTTACATGAATCTATATCTGATACGTTACAATGAAACTTAAAACGTTCCAAATACATGGATATTTTATCTTTCCGGGGATCAAAGATCGGAAATGACATCTGTGCACTTCCCATTTTGCTAGATTCATTTTAGAAACCTCAAATGTTATCTTGAAAAATTCTATTTTCATAGACAGACTGTCCTCTTTCGCCAATTTGTTTGATTCTTAAAGGTAAGATTTGGGTTCGTATTTATTACGCTAGAATGCGAATAAAGAGATATACCGGTGGAGTATCTAAACTTCATCCCAGTTTATTATTCAGAAGTAAAATGTGAGTTGGGACGCTCGACATATGACAATTATAAGATATTGACGATACATCCGTAGTCTGCAACTATGTCAATAAGGTTCTGGATGCAATAACAAGATCTCTGAAGTTATACAAACTATTAAATCTAGAATTCAGCACTTATCTGTAAATCTGAAGAATCTCTGCAGTAAACTGTAATAGTAATACTCTTCAAATCATCGGCCAATATTTCACTAATTACAATATAGTTGACTACTACAAAATAGGACATCCAACAACAACAGAGAAAACCCAAGTTCTGAAAAGTAAGGAAAGTCATCAACAAAAACAATGTTAACCTCTGGATTTTGGATCAAAATGGGAGTCCTCGACTAATTCTGTAAACAAAACAGTTCATTGTCACAGGCACTTATATAAATAGAAAAGTTCATAATTACACTTCGTACAGCTTGTATTTGCGGTAGATTCAAATTTTATTGAAATATTTCCCAATTTATTTTCTTGAAGTTATAGTTTAATTTCCTGATTTCTTCCTCTTGTCCCTCATCCCATCATTCTTCCTCATCGACAAAGAAGCAGGTGTTATTTTGTGCACTCACCGTTTGGTCCTCTAGTACAGGCTAAACTTTTATTTTTGTGTTCAAATCCCCTCTAACCAATGTGACATCTCATCGAAAAAAGGTTTAAATGAAGTTTGTTTAGCATGAAATTATCAATCCTTTTTGTAAATACTTTTGTTTTTCATTTGACGAATTCTAAAGCTACAAAATGGCATCAAACGAAAACGACTTTATTTTCAGAAGCCAAAATCCTTAAATCGGTTAAAGAAAATCTTAAAAGCGTGGGACTTGGTATATAGAAAGTACTTCTCCACCCGAGTAACATATGAGAAGTCCCCAAAAAACAAACTTGTGCTACGACAGCCACCTTGGAAAATGGAGGCCAAAATTAATTGTTTTCACTTTTCGAACGGAAACGAAGTGTCACATCGAAAAAAGTTTTAAATAATGTTTGTACAGGATAAACTTATTAATTTGTTGTAATTACTTTTTTGTCATTTGAAGAAAATATCTACTTCTTCACAGTAATGTTCTGTTCAAATTTCTAGATGCAATATTTTCGGCTTAGAAAACAGTACTTTTGTACATAACTGTTTGGCATTTTTTTCAAATAGATTGAAATTTAACTGAGGGTTACCTGAAATTTTATAATATTTAATTCTCAGTGCCTAATTTGTATTCATGTTATCATTTATGTAACTTCCCCACAGAAACATCGTGTAATCAATTTAGGAAAATCTTTTGCGAACAGTTTATGTTGTTGGCATTAATTTCTACCTTCATTATTTTAAAAATGCTAAATGAAAATAGAATATTATTGCAATAAGTTTGGCTTTTGTGCCATTTTGTGGCTTCTCGTCAATCAAAAAATGGCCTTAACAACGGAGATTTTTAATTTCTATAATGAACAAACTAATTTAAAACACTCTTTAAAGTGTGGCACTAGTTTCCGCGAAAATGATAAAACTTAATTTTGGTCGCCATTTAACAAGATGGCCGTAGCAATCTGTCAAGTGATAATTACATATATTACCTTATAGCTAACTCCAACATATAATATTACGTCCTTGAAACACACATCAAACGTTATACGCACGTAAATAATTTATAAAGATAAAAGTAAGGAACCAGTTAAAGCCCGTCACCAGGAAAAAGACGTTCATTTCGAAAGAAAGTGAATGGGATAACTCATAGTAGGCTGAAACTATGTAAGGAATTTTTAAGGTCCGCCATTTTGAATGCAAGATGCCGTCATTCTAGACATTTTGCAATATTTTCGTAACCTACTAGTGATGATATTCCGCCATACAAAATTTATCTTTACTATCCGGCCGTTTAGGGTGTGTATTCTATACAACACTGGGTTTAACGGCCATTTCGGATCCAAGATGGAGATTGTTCAAAATTGTGTAATATTTTCTTAATCTAAACGTCATAATAAACCATTATATCAAATTTCGTATTTCTAGCTCAAACGATGTGGACAATGAATTTTTAAGCCCTCCATTTTGAATCCAAGATGTTGTCTTTGGAGACATTTTGTAATATTTTCGTAATCTAGTAGTGATGATGTACTGTCATACTAAATTTAGTCTTTCTATCTCCAGACGTTTAGGATGTGTATTCTACACAACAATGGGTTTGGCGGCTATTTTGGATCCAATATGACGATTTTTTAAATTGTATATTATTTTATTAATTTACTCTTGATAATACACGTTTATGCCAAATTTCGTATCTCTAGCTAAAATGGTGTAGAAACTGAATTTTGAGGTCCACTATTTTGAATCCAAGATGCTGTCTTTAGAGACATGTTGTAATGTTTTCGTAAGCTACTAGTGATGATGTACCGTTAAACTAAATTTTGTTTTTCTATCTCCAGCGTTTAGGTTGTGTATCCTATACAACGGGTTTGGCGGGATTTTTCGTCCAAGATTGGGACTTTTTCAAAATTTTATAATATTTACTTACTCTACTCTTGATATTACACATTTATGTCAAAATTAGTATGTCCAGTTCAAACGGCGTGGAAAATAATTTTTGGGGGCTTGCACTTTTGGATTCAAGATAGCGTCATTTGGTTACAAGATAGTGTTTGATAATGCAGACGACGAGTAAACTACGAAGCCCAAACGTCAACCTCTCACACCGGGTATTCTAAAACTACAGGTAATATTACAAATACTTGTGAGTCGGTAACTTTGTGACGTAGAAACTGCTGCCTGCTGCAAGCTTTTGTGTATCTCTAAACGTTTTGTGTCATCCATATCTTTAATTGTTACTTATTATGTATAAGAAACCTTGCATATTTCGCATGACTGTTGGAAGGTGTTGGTGAAATAAAATAACGATCTTTGAGGAGAAGGCTCAATGTTTGTGTTGGCATGTAGAGTCAAAGTTATCGATTCGTGTTGAACGCCAGTTTTACCGACAATACGGACGATATTCTATTCAGGAAGCAACATACTGCGGTCGATACGCAATTTACACAAATCAGGTGCTCTTTGTGACTTATTTCTAAGTTAACAACCAGCTGATAACTACCAGAGATTTGATAATGTGTGGGCTGCTATTTAACGTAGTCCTGAAACGTCAGAACATTGAACTGAACGGAATTTACCAAGAATAACCATCGATAGAGTCCTGTACAAACGACTCTATTTTCATTCCTATAAACTATTTATCTTTTTTCCATGGAACTTGTTGATGCTAACAATAAATAAGTGTACCAAAATTTTGGTGTTTTCTCATGTTGCCTGCCTAGCTGGTCTGGATGTATTAACCAACACGACGTCACGATATGGATTCTGAAAATGCGGGTGCCACTCGTGAAGATATGGGACATAACGTAATTTCGAATGTGTGATATGATCCCACACGTAATAGTGTTGTTTATCCATATTTCTTTACATAATACATGCTGTTTACTGTATCATGCTTCAACAGTACAAACTCCAACAAATGAATGAGTTACAATCATTCTGCATTTCCCCATTTAAGATAAAATAATATAACTGCTGAGCAGACTTTTACGTGTTAATTAAAAACTAAAAACCTGTACCATTTTCACCAACTAACTAACTGCTTGGCTTCATCGGACATTTTGAAGTGTCTCCGATGCAGGTAGTTAGTTGGTGAAACTTTTACATGCCTTTTTTTAGATTTTAATTAAAACATGTTGCTTTGTTCAACAGTTATATTATTATATCTTAAGTATATAAAAGCAAAGCTTAGAAATGGAAAATATTATTTCCCAAACACGATGGCACAATATTAAAATTTGTCCCTTAGTTTTTACAACATTCTGTATGAACATTTTTCTTGGAGCTGGATCTACTTGGAAGATAGATTTGGACGCACTTAGGGTTATATTTTAGGGCATGCTACTACTTACTTGGGGATCATTTCAAACTTATGTTGTAGCTTTAGTTTGAATCACTGCAGAATAAATCGGGAATCAAGGGCCATGTTGTCTACTCGTTGTAAATCATTATACTGTCAGAACTAGCTAACAATATCCGGACACAGAACCGTCTACCACTGTCTGGGATTGGTTCTTATTTTGATGCAAGAGCTTTGAGCTTGTGTTATTTCCCCACCTTTCAGGGCTACAAAAGAAAGAGACAGTCTTTTCACCTAAAACGCATTTGAATATTATAGTTTTAAAATGTGTGAAGGTGACTTTAAATAGATATTGCTTTCATAATTGTGATATATTTTCTCTCTGGGTGATCTTAGCCTTATTATAAAACTCCACACAAAATCGAAATCGAGTTCACTAGCATCTGTAAAAATGTCCAAAAGTGTTTACATTGCGAAGGCAATGCTAGTTTAAATCCTTCATGCCCCATGGTCGATTAGAACCAGCGATCTTCGACTCTTTGGGCTAACGCCTTACTGGTCGGCCACAATAGGTTTGTATTAGTTGCTAATAGGACCTTCAATGTTTAGTGTCTTGTGTTCAGTGGGTGATTTGTTAAAAGTGTTGTTTCGCTACTGGACAGAAAAGTCTTCAACGTACCTACTTGTTTCTCGCTTTCCCAAGCATTTCAACCAGTGATTCCTCCGACCCCCCTGTACGAGGGTGTCACCCACAAAACCTCGCGATCACCCCAACTTCAACATTTTTAAGGTCTGAGATCGATAGAAATCATGCATAACTCTAATCACATCCTAATAATTTTAAGTTTGCACATCCGAAAACGAAAACCTTTTGGCGGAATCTCTGCTTTCAACTCATCACTTTGAATGATCGTATCATATTTTATAATCAGATTCATATATCAATAGATAATGGAAAATTTTCTAAACCTAAAATGTCGATGAGTTTGGTATTACTGTAGCATATACGTATCAATTTAAATAAATGAACTATTAGTTTTGAGTCTACTGTGAAAATCGTGCAACTTCTTAGACTTCGAATATTTTTCATGATCTAGTTCCGTGATTATAAACTTTTAAGTAGTTCTGACTACCAGAATCAGGATGCTCATGTGGTATCATCAGACGTGTCAACTCTCACCTAAAATGCGTGATAAACTAACAATTCGTGACAGATTCTATATTTTACAAGGTTTAACGTCTGTGTTCTGTGGTTTAACGTTTGTGTTGTAACTCTTTAGAATGTTTTTTTTTAGTTTCTCAGCAACCTCCCGCATTTCCTTCCTTCCATTCTGGCAACTCTACCTCATTGGAACTTCTCTAGGTTGCGTAGATGATGCCTGTATCATCTGCGCTTTTCTCTCTTGCTCTCGTGAAAATGTTGTCAGGAGACGTCACTATTGAAGTGAATGCAATGACGTTTCACAGTGAATAATACATAATGCGATTAATAATGTGTTGGTATTCCAAACATATTGACAAAGAAGGCTCAGATAACACACTCTATTGCACGGTAACGCCAAACCTTCCACTACAAAAACAAAATTCATATATGTTTTTATTGTGAAACCGAACAAAAGTAGATTTAATTCATCAAACTATAGACCGATCACGCTCACTAAAACTATTGCAAAAATATGTGAATCTTTGCTTTCCAAAAGACTTCCTATTTCTTGAAGAAACCAACCTTATCAGCAATTATCAGGCCGGTTTTAGAACCAAAGTTACAACATTAGATCAATTGATGCGCATAGTGACAGATATGCAAATTTCTATAAACACAATGAGATCTCTGGAAGAATGTTCAGACTATATTTCGATAAAAAGAGGGGTCTCTCAGGGAGCTGCACTGAGTCCCATCCTGTATTCAGGTTAAAACAATGATACGCAAAAAGCTTCACAAAACAATACAAAATTGGGTCTTTTGCTTATGACGCTGCTTATTCTACTTCCGCCAGAACTGTTTTCAATGCTATCAATAACTTAAAACAAATAGCACAGGAATTCACTGATTGGTGCAGGAGGTGGCGATTGATACAAAATGAGAATGAGACACAATTCATTATTTTAAATCATTCAGGAAGAGGTACTAGAAAACATAACCAAAATGACATATGTGTAAACAATACATTCATTAAACCACAAATCACGTCTAAGTATCTTGGAGTGATTTTAAAACAGAAACTAAATTTTAAGGCACAGATTTCGGACAGAAGGGAGAAAGGACTTCAAATTTTCGCTACTGGAAAATCTTTATTTCTCCGTGAACTAGCATTTCACCTAAAAATAAAACTATATTTATCAATTTCAAGACCGACCATAACGTACGGACATCAACTTTTCAACAAAAACATTAACATATAACCAATATGGAAATTTGAACGATACTGGCTCAGGGTCTCCAGAAGGCGGACAAACAAGAACTCTACAATAATATACCTATCACTCTAATAGACTCGTACATACAAGAAAGCAAGAAAAAAAATCTTCGTGCAAAAGATAAGAAATTTGCTCAACGGCGTTATCTTACTCAAAATCAGCACAGGATAATAAGACATGGAATCACATTACAAGAACTATTACAAACATAATTATAAAGAAGCACAGGAACTAACACCCTCCTTAATATTCTAACGCAAGACGGATGCCATGAGCAAAACCATCAAGAAGGATGGCACTATAGTTACTTTAAGAATAATTCCATATCATAATACCATTCTTAGATCCTAAAATTCCTACAAATAAAACATTAGAGACTTCTTCACATGACATTCTGAAACGGGTCAATCTTTCTTAGAATAGATACAAACAAGTTTGTTTGTTACAGGTGTGAACCTGGTTTGGACTCTAGGTATCTATCCAAACATTTAGCTATATCCCAAATACATTGAATTCAAATTACACTGAATGACGAAAGTGCCCATTAGGGCTAGAAGTCTCTAGAAGTCCCTCCTTGCGGTTTTGTGGGCGCTAGGTAAATTTACGTATTGCTGCTGCTGTGTTTTGTTTCTGTACTTAATTTCCTCATGAATAATAACGTACACGATCCCTGAAAGAATTGAAAGAAGTGCAAAATACAAGAATAAATAATGGCCAAAATTTCGTGGCTAATATTCTCAACTTGTACCTGTCCACATTTTTGCAATCAAAACCTAGATAAAATTCGTGTAGATAAAGCATGTATAGTCGCAAATTCGTGCACAGTTTTAGTTTATTTGCTTACACTTGCACCTGTCATCTACCAGTAGAATTAGTGTCCTGATTGTATATAGCACCTGACGTTAAGTTCATCTATGTAATACTTCTTATATTTACCCACATATAACACTACTAAACTCATGCAGATTCAAGCTTACTTCGTTTTAAATTTTATTAATCTGATTTTACTCATTTATTTTAGCGCTTAGTACCGACAACATTTGTATAAACATTCTCGGTTTCGGAAAATATCACAAAAAAGTTGAGGCTAGGCAAATGACTCCTCATGTTAGCAGTTCGAGAGTTGAATAGTGCTAATTCTTTATACTTCTTTTCCAATCTTCGTACCACTGAAATATTAGTTTGTATCACTATTTAACTCTCCAATACTCTTTCTACACTGGATTACAATGATGACAAAATATCGTTTTAGAGTTTTATTTAAAAGAAAAGATAACAATTGAAGACTATATGAAAGAAGATGATTTGTCCATTTTTGACAAAATTCAGTTATGTTTGCTCTGTGAAAGACCTGTTTTGTAAAGCTCTCATATAGCAATATGCATAGTCCGCCTATTGCAAGCAAATATATATGTCATGTGCAGGTATAGGTCCTACGTAATGCTAATTGTGGACCTTGTGGACAACGCACGTTATGTTTCTATGTTCTCCAAATGCAAAAATACGTTCAGAACATCTGAAACATACGAAATCAATTAAACATTAGTACATTTATCCAAGTCATTTTAGTTCATTTGCAAGTTTCTCAATTGTACTTAAAATGTGTAGCACGTTGATTTATTAGCTTCACTTTAAAAACTGATTCTCTCTGGAACTGCAATAATGTTTTGCTTGTCTACACTCTCAATTCCGCTGAACTTACTCCATTTACGCCCTTTCTCTTAAACGTCCTAACACAATTCACAAAATCCTGTACCTGGATAAGTCTCTAAGACTTCAACTACGAAGCCTTTATAAAGTAATATATTTCACTACTAGTTCAAGGAAGCAAAACATCCACCACTATGCCAGCGTTACTTGTATCATAAAACATATTTTTTGTTAAATAGAGTATTTGGTAATGATTTTTTTCTATTTCATAGTCACTTTAAGGATAGCTAGTTCCCTTTAAAGGGTTACACCCTCTCTTCGGAAATGGATTAATATGTTTTGTAGGAATTTATGTATGAGGCTGG